>PVJS01001435.1:0-98030 GCA_004027185.1 Glis glis | reverse complement strand
AGAGAGAGAGAGAGAGAGAGAGAGAGAGAGAGACAGGGAGAAAGAGAGAGAGAGAGAGAGAGAGAGAGAGAGAGCGCTGAGGCTGGCCGCGAACCCGGATCCTCTGGTCTCCACCTCCCAAAGTACTGGGATTACAAGCATTCGCCACCACACCCGGCTAACACATTTTTAAATAATTATCAACTTTGTGAGCCAAGTAGAACTTCCACTTCTCTCCTGAAATATCCGGGACACAATCAACAGGTTGGTTAATACACATGATAAAATTGCATAGCTTTTCAGACACCTTTAAAGGAACCTCCCGACTCACTTCTATTGTCACTGAGCCACATTTTCTTCTTGTCAAGGTGTGATTCTGGGGAGATACAGGAAATGAAATTTTGTACCTTGATTTAGATACTGTGGTGAGATTACAAACACAGCATAAATGACTACTGAAGATTGGTTGTTCCTGATACTAACCATATTGCTAACTTGAGAGTGGCCACTGGAAGGGTAAATGAATGGCCACCGTTTTAAAGATCACATTTATGTGATTTAATCACCTTTAAATGCCTGCAGAACAATTAAGAGTTTCATCCAGTCTCTTGAGGAGCTTCATGTAATAAAACATTATGACAGTCTGAGGGGTATTGGGTTTTATAGTGTCTTTATACTAAACATACCACATCGGTCATCTCTAACTGATAAAGCTTTAATTAGTCAGGTTATTTAAATGCAAAATGATGACCTAATGGAGCTTTGCACTTGATAATAATAGCCAGGTAGAAGAGAACATAGGAATAACAAGATCCTTGCTCTAAAGACAGATGATAAGCAAAATCTGTAATTTTTTAAAAATTTAATAACGTAGCAATACTTTATTTGGCCTTATCTCTTTTCTTTGGAATTATTACTTTACTTGCTTAGGATAAAAATTCTGAAGAAGGGTTTGTAAAGAAATTAACATGGTTGAAGTTCGAAACTGCATCAGATTGATAATTTTAGCTCAAACGTCTACGGGATACAATATTAATATATTAAACTGGCATTAGAAATTAATTTATTTTATGCTCATGAGGTTATAACAAAACCACTACCTTCACATAATGGAAGCAAGATCATACAACTTTTGGAAGGCATTTTGAAAATATATGTTTCCAACCAACTAATTTTATTGTTGGAGTATTCTCTTAAGAAAACAAATTATCCAAAATGGGGGAGGAGGGAGCTACATGCACCCACATATGCATAGCCACATTATTTATACTAGTAATAATTGGAAATAAATTAAATGTCCAAAATAGGTAGTTTATATTATGGCATATCACATAGCTTTTAAAGTTATGCTTACATTGTTTATTTACCAGCATGAAAAATGCTTATAGTATAATGTTAAGTTAAAAAATCATAGAAAATGATATACATACTACTATTATGAATGTTTATTCATCATCATTATTATTAACATGTATTGTTTACTACTGCTACATATGTTTAAGAAAGAAGGAAACAAAGTTATAACTAAGTAAAAATATTTATACACAAGAAAACAAACTCGAAGGAACATACATAATTGTGTTTTGGGGAATGGTTGTTCAATTTTTAAATCTTTTGCAATATAATTATTTTTATAATAAAATTATAATTAAAAAATAAATCCTGCTGCATACAGTAACCTCATCCTCCAGTCCAGAGGGAGAAACTTAAGATTAAGGAAATTATAGAGTGATGTGAAGAAAGTAGAAAGAGATCAAGATGAAAGCTGGATAACAAAGTGGTAGATGAGGAAATCCATAAGCATGAGGAGAACATTCTAGTGGGATACCAAGGATATATGGGCAGACACCTAGAAGGCCTCGACATTCACTTCAGACTGCTCAAATGCAGTGACCAGTCCAGTTGGGAAATCATCATAGAAACAAAACGAGAACATACCAGCTATCGAGTATAATGGCAGTATGATGCAAAAAATAAAAATAAAAAAATATCAACATGGCAAATGGAGAGATGAGGGACAGTACATTCCCTGAATCACATCCTGTGTCTTGACCTATTCTCACAACATCACTTATGAATTTTGGTGAACACTGAGTAGCAGGACAGTCAGCACTAAGGATTTGGGTCAGAGGCAGAAGTCATCCCATGGAAACTTGGCTGAGCCAAAGCCTAGCCAAAGAATTGAAGGTAGAAAGTTATTTGAGCAAGTTATAAAATATTGCGCTGAAGTAGCGGTCGCTTGTGAATGGAACATTCATCTTCCACCATTATAACTTTGAAAGAAGAGTAGTATCCAAAAAAAATAGCAAGCTTCCTTAGAGTTGACCTTGGCAGAGTATACAAAATAAATGGCTGCAATAAGATATCCTTTTTGAGACTTCATGTAATGGCTTACTTGGTATAGAGTTTCATGCTTACATCTATCTACCATATGTTAATAAAAATATACATATGCTATGTATGTGTATGGATAGAGGGAGGTGTTTTTTGAAGTAGAAAGTTTAGTTGATCTAGAGGGTAATGATTTGATCACTCGATAGACCCTAAGCCCTGATGACATGACGTATTATCATATTGTTATGATCTTTGCGTTGCCAAACTCAAGAGTAGCCTGCACGTGCCTCTGTTTCCTTACTCCACATCTATTATTTTTCTTTAATTGTTTAGAATTTTTACTCCATTTTGGCCCCTTCATTAATATCTTTATGATCACTCATTCCTCACAAAGAGTCATTGGTATTGTCTTTGTTCCTCTACTTTTATTTCCTATATGAACAAGCTTTAGGCCTTGTTTCATACCAATTGACTTTTTCTCCCAATTGGATAAAAACATCTAACATTTGGTGACCATTTACAGTGTCCTGGGTACTGTGCTAAGAGCATCATTGAGTGTTACTTTGAGTTCTTTGTCAGCCCATGTTAGAGCAAGGGGGTCTCAGGTTGACCTGGGGGAGTTACTCTGATTCCTCTCCTCTTGAAGCCAGTTGCAGGGGTGGTGTTTTCTTTCACAAAGAAAATCATCTCCATTAGGTATTTATTTATTTGTTTGTTTGTTTGTTTATTGGCACTGAGGATTGAACCCAAGGGACATTCTACATGTGAGTTACACCCCCAGTCCTGGTTTGTTGTTGTTTTTTTTTTTTGAGACAGGGTCTTACTAAGTTGATGAGAGTCTCACTATTTGCTCAAGTTGTCCTTGAACCTGTAATCCTCCTGTCTCAGCCTCCCAAGTACTGGGATTATAAGCATGTGTCACCATACCCGGCTTAGGTATTTTAGATATGTTATTTACTCTAGAAGCATATTTGGAAATTACGTGAGGAAGCAGTATCTTTTGTAACATTTGACCACTATTAATATTTTAGTCATCTGGAAAAGGAGTATGTCCTGACTTATCCACTTATCTGTCTACCTGGTAATATCAGCCAAGCAAGCATCTCTGTGTTGTATAGCCTGGGTTAAAAATACTTTAAAAATGCCACAAAGAATCCTTGTTATTCCACTGATATGGGGAAATTTATTACAGGAATTCAAAGATCATAAATACGGAATGTCTTAAAATTATTTTTAAAAAGGCTTTTTTTTGCATCCTCTTCAGTGAGTCCATGTTTGAATTGGAAAGGAGTGGAGGGAGATGAAATGACATTCCACTAGACGTGGAGGCCACATGTCACATTCTAGCTCAGCATTATCTTTCCTGCCCTCTTTGCCTCCTAATTTATGCATTCTCTATCTTTTCTTGCTTTTCTCTTTCCCATCTCCCTTTTCCCTTTCTTTAGAGATCTCTGTTGAAGTCAGAGCCCAGCAAGGGTGCTAGGACTGTGGGTTGGAAAGAGAGAAGGGAGGCACACTATTCTTATTCCACCCCTCTGTCTTTTCTCACTTTCCCTTCCAGCCATTATTGCATGTTAACTATGGAGAACACACACACACACACACACACACACACACACACACACACACAGCCTTATTCAGAGCTCCTGAAAACTGCTGCCAAGTGGCTGTCGCCCAAAAGACTGAGGAATTCCTGGCACCAGGCAGAATCGACGGCTGCGGCCAAGTGATTGTTGCTGAACTTACCTGTGTCGAAAGGTCAGCCTTGCAGTGCTAAGGCTGGGCACAGTACTAAAGGCAAATTGGATTGTGAATAGAGGCCCCGAGGCATGTTCTGCACTTTGCAACTGGTCTGGCAGGCTTGGCTCCTCCACCTCCTAAGTCTGCCACAGGCCTGGGAAACACCTGGGAAAACGACAAAGGTGGGTAAGATAGCTTCCAAGGTACAGTATCAGCTGCCTCTGCTCCACACACAAAGCATACAGTAATGGTCACACTTAGAGCAGGTGATTTTCTAAAGTAGTGTCATGAGGAAGGAGCCCTAATTTTTGACATGACGCATTAATTCAAAACCTCAACACTTTGTTCTCCCTATTATGCAGAGCTAGGGAGAAAATGGGACAAAGGAGGGACTCCAGACAAAGAAGGAGAAACCTTAGATGAGTAGAGAAGGCTACCGAACTGAGAGAGATAGGAGGGGGGAAGAGGGGAACACCCTAATACACAGGATGTACATACACAAACTTATCAAAGTCAGTCACTATGCTGAGCAGGAGAAAGAGGGAAGGGGGAGGGGATGGGGTGGAAGCTGGGGGAGGGGCAAATGAGTGGTGGGTACCTGTATGCCTCTACCACCCTGAACCTCATCAAGATGTATGATTACAATGCACCAATAGATAAATACATTAAAAAACCCTCAGCACTACAGTTGTGCATTCTTTGAGCGGATCCTGTACTGATTTGTACCTTAAATATAAATGTTTCCAACTTGAGAAAATACTAATGAATCAGAGCATAACTTAGAAACTGTTGTACTGTTCTGTGTGCATATTCCTCTGTGTGCTCTGTGTGTGTGTGTGTGTGTGTGTGTGTGTGTGTGTGTGTGTTCATACATTATGGGTGGGTTAATAGATGAACAAACAACAAAAATATTACCAAAAGAATACACAGAACCAAAGTTATTTAATATTTTGTCCCTGTATTTTTTCCAAATGAAATAAAAAGGATAAAAGAAAAATGCTAATTTTTAAGAGAGGTATAAATGCTAATTTATAATGGGTGAGCTATTAACTTCTTCATGAGTTAGATGGATGCCCTCAGATGGGAACACCTTCAGTGTCTGGGACTGACTCGCTGCGGGTGCCCACCCTTTCCTCCTTCCCCCTTGCTGCTATGCATGATGAGTACATCCTCTTCATTGATCAGCAAGTCTAATCCTTTCTTTCAGATCACCTGTTCCTTCACCTCTTCAGGAACCGAGTACTACTGGATTCCTCTTATTCTTGTAAATTTAAGTCTGATCGAGTCTTTCTCAACTTCCAGGCACACCAGCCTCGGTTCACAGAGCCTTTTATCTTTCACTGCCAAACTCATTTGAGTGCTGCCTCCACCTGCCGTCTCTACTGGCTTCCCATTCCCTCCTCTGAACTCTGACATGTGTTTGCCTTTGCCATTGTCTGAATTATTCTTGGCAACCAGTGTTTGCACTTGCTCTTACCAGCGGCCTCCAGGACTCTCACCCCAGCCGAGCGCTCTACATTTTTTTGCTTACTTGATCATCCAACCCGACTTGATCCTACTGACTGCTGGCCCCATTTAAGGCCTGTTTTTTCTTGGCTTCCGTGACACCACACTCTCTGGGGTGTCTCTCGCCTCTTGTTCTGTTGCATATAGAAAGGTAATTCAGGTGGATTCTCAAAGATCCAGTGTAATTATTTTAATCTCTTTTTCATACAAGAAGGCTAATATAATTTCAATTAATAATTATGGGATGCTAGTAAACTTTTCATGATTAATTTAAAAGCCATTTTACTCTGATCATTAACTTATAGTGGTGTTTGGACCTTGGAGGTCCTATTGTTTGACTCCCAACCATATTCTTGTCCCTCTTCCTTTCCTAGTAAATGATGAATACTTCCTCGGCATTATTACTTTTGTCTTAATGTTGACGTGTAATCTTTATAGTACCACCCCAATTTCATCCTAAAGCTGTCCTAACTCTTAGCTTTCATTTATTAAGCACCAGCTACATGCCAAGCATTTCACATTTTGAATGATCTCAACTTCATTCTGGTAAAAGGTGGGATATAGAAATAGCGATTCAGTATTGTAGGCCTGAGAACAAGTCTGCAGTGTTAGATATTCTTGTCTGCCAACATCACATTATCAAGGGCAGAATTTGCCTCAGGTCCATGTAATACCCTAAACCGGTGTTCTTCCCATTGCTTATACTTACATTTTTAAAATTTTTTTCTATCACTAATATCCTTGTTCAGAGCACCATCATTCAAGAGCATCTAAGATCTAAGTAGTTAAATAGTAGCTTCTTATCTGGTCCTTTCTATTCCAACTTAAAACTTCAAGTTCTTAGAGATGAAATCAATATTGAAGTTCTCAGATTCCAAACTATTTTTTTAATCTTTTGAAAAGTTTTTAAAATTGGGACTTTAGAGTCACCAGAAACATTTCTGATTTCTTTACTAAATTTCCTTTTCCCCTGTATGGATTTTCGGTTGCTGAGTTTGACTTGTCATAGTAGAGTGTCCATTACACATCAAAGATGTGCTCCAGAAAGACAACACACACTCTGCTCGCCCCTGTTGGAGGCTGGTTGGCACAGTCATGAAATAGAAAGGACTGATGTGAGGAAGCTGAAAAAAATAGGTAGAATTCAGTTGGCTCTGGGGGAAATTCTTTCTCTGGAGGGAGAGGGGGTGGTTTTGCACCCCAGAAATTTAACAATATCTAGGGACCTTTTCGGTTGTTAATGACTTGGGGAGTGGAGACCACTACTGGCATCTAGTATGTAGAGACCAGAGAGGCTGCCACACACAGTAAAGTGCACAGAACCACTCTAGCTCCCCACCTCACGACAAAGAATCATCAGTCCCCAAATGTCAATAAGACAAAGGTCAAGAACTTCTGCTGTAGAGAAAGAGGGAAAGGGAAGAGAAAAGGTGGCTTGGTAACTCTGCGTCTCCATGACTCCAGACTTGGAGATTTCATTACGAACAATTCGAAGCCAAAAGTTTCGCTGAAGTCTTGGATAAGGGCATGAATCATTGCACCCAGCTCCAGCCTGAGGTGAACGTGAGCCACCACTGGCAGAACCAGTCAGCAGGGGTGCTGTTCAACTGGAGCCAGTGGGAGAGGAAATGTGCATAGAGAAGTACTTTACCTCGGGGTGATAGCTGAGACCACAAAAGTGGTTGAAATGTTCAAGGACATGTGGAGAAGGAGGAGCAAAGGCATTTTACCGGTACTTTAGAGACATACATCCTTTGCATAAATAGTGAATTTGGAAGTGATATACTGTAAGGATTATTCCTGTTAGGCCCATCTGTTTTAACATGAGGAATCAAAATTTGAATACCAACCTTTCCAAAATAAAGGTTCCTGGGCAGATTTAATTTTCCTTGTGTAAAAGTTTACTTCTTTTACCTTCGTAGTACTTTTTTAAAATGATTTGAGGCAGAGGACATCACATTTAGTATTAGTTTTGTTTAGGGATTTCATGGAGAGATTATAATGTATCAATGGCAAGAGGAATTAAAGATATTTTTGCTGTAATCGAGATCAGAAAATAAAAAGGATATCCATAAAGAGGGGTGTAGTCTGTCTTATTTTAGGTTTGTCTGCTTTCTGGCTTGGTTTCAAAGCACTTAGTAGTTTCAGCTTATAATTGCTAAACATGGAAACACTGAAACGCCACACCCTTGTGTTGCTTATAATGAATAGTGTCTTTAGCAGGAACATTTTTCTATCAAAGCTGGCCGCACCCACCACTTTATTAATCAGCCACATTCTTTGCTGCCTCGGCTTACTGTGGAGAAGTTATGGGGTGGGGGCTCCTCAGATAACTAACTTGTAGCTGAGTGATTTTAATGATGCAGGTTGAGGATCACCACATTGCATCCTTTCTTCCCTGCCAAGCAAGACCCAAAATCATAACAAGAAGTTTTTATTTATGGGTATTTAAAGCTTCATTTATCTGATGCTAGGAAGCTCCTAGGCTATTTGGAAGAATCTGATGTAGGCAGAGAAGACACCTGCCCGTTCTGTAGGAGAATGACTGGGCAACAGAGGGGGCTCCCAAGGTTGAAGAGAGATTTGGAGTTTCCCTGATTGGGGGAACCAGTTTGGTTTCTCTTAGCTCCCTTAGAGAAATTTCTTGACTTCATTGCTTATGTCTTGTGAGTATACATGACTTCTTCTGCTGTGTCTGTTGAATAATATTTACAGCTCTGTTAGCTGTGGCCTTAAATATAGTCTTAACCTTATTAGTCAAATAGATGTCTCATAATGCTGAATAACACATGACCCACACATGCCAAGAATAAACTGGATGGTGCCATGAAATCTTCCACCCACGCTGCTGGAAATGCACAGAATGCAAAACTGGGTCTCAGCTGCGATGCTGTCTGCAGGGACTGGCTCTTCATGCTGGTGGAAGCCACCTACCCATAATCCATGCGGAGGAGGGGTCTGAAAGTGTGCCCGTGCAAATCCCTCAGGCCTGCCATTCTATTTGAAATTCTCACCATTATGGTAAATTCCTTAACTGAGACATCAGTTCTGTGAGGGCATCTTTAGAATGCATAGAAATCCCTGCAAAAGCAGGAACAATTCCATTGATGCCCACTGTTTTTTTAATTTTTTTTTTTTGCAGTACCGGGGATTGAAACTAGGGGTATTTTTACCTCCAAGCTACACCCCCGGCCCTATTTTTTATACTTTATTTTGAAACCGGGTCTCACGAAGTTGTGGAGAGCCTCACTAAGTAGCTGAGGCTGGCCGCGAACCCGGATCCTCTGGTCTCCGTCTCCCAGGTACTGGGATTACAAGCGTGCGCCACCACGCCCAGCGTGTTTTTTTTTAATTTTAGCACAGGTAAGTTTTTTTTCTCACTTTACGCATCTTTCTTAGAAAGTGGAGAAAATAGAAGTTAGGAGAATATTTTATTGAGGTACAAAGTCAGCAATACTCAGGCATAATGGGCATCACTAGGGGGGCCCAATGTGATGGTGGAAGGTGGACAAAGGTGAGGGTTGGCACCAGGGTGGTGCTGAGTGAGGAAGCATGCCTTCAGGGACGCTGCTCTAGAGGCTGATCCTTGGAGACACCAATATGGATCATTCCTAATAACAACATGGATAGTAATACCAATATAACAACTTCAAGTACTGTTTATTGGGTGTCAGGCCTTAAGTTTTGTGTTCTCTCGTTCTCTCTCTTTCCCTTCCCTTCCCTTCCCTTCCCTTCCCTTCCCTTCCCTTCCCTTCCCTTCCCTTTCTTTCCTTTCATGGTCTAGGGATTAAACCCAAGGCCTCACACAAGCTAGGCAAGCTCTCTACACCCCCCAGCCCTTTCATTTGTGTATTTTATTTTGAGAAAGGGTATCGCTAAATTGCCCGTGCTGACCTCAAACTTGGCAATCCTTCTGCCTTAACCTTCCCAGAAGCTGAGATTACAGGTGTGTACTACCATACCTGGCTGGCATTCTTTATCTCATTTAATTTTCACAGCTACAGATGACTAAGCTCAGAAAGGGTAAAACCTACCTAGATGAAATGTTAATAAGTGGTGGAATTTGGAATTCAAAATCAGCTGGTCCAATTCCAAATTCATGATACTTGACCATTATTCATACTGCCTCTTCACTGTTTGTTCCTTTTGATTTCTCTCCCTCTTGTTGCCTCCTCAAACTTGTTCTTTAGCCATATGCTCTTTTCCTTGCCTAGATGATTGTAAGCCTCTTTTATGCCTACTAGTGTTTTTTTTATTTTTAGAAGACCAGGTTTAATGGTGAAATATCACCTCTTTAAAAAATTTCCTTAATGCATGAGCTATCGCATTCATTATTATAACTAAATGGGGATATATTGCTCTATTCCCTGCCAGACTGTGAGACATCTAAGAAAAAAATAATTCTTTTCTTTATAGTGTTTTAGGCATCTAATCTAGATTTGTCATTTGAACAATAGTAAATAACCAATAGACATTTGTTGAATGAATAAATTTGGTCATAAGTTTCCTATGAAATCGGGGAATAAGAACACTTCATTCTTTTTTTAAATAGAACATTATGTTAAGTGAGATTAGCCAGTCACAGAAAGTGAAGGGTCATATGTTTCTCTAATATGCACAAGCTAGGGAGTAATTGGGATATCAGAGGGACTACAGATAATAGAGGAGAAACCTCAGTGGAGCCAGGGAGGTGGTCTAGGGGAAGGGGAGGGGGATGAGGGAAGTTCATTGAAGGAATTACTACCATAAGCTATGTGTACATTTGTGAAAATACCAGTGTCAATCTCAGTACTCTGTATGGGGAAGGGGGGTGATGGGGAGGAAGCTGGGGGTGGGGCACCAAGTGCTGTGTGCATGTATGTCACTGTCAACATGATTTACACTATGATGTGAGACTATAATGCACTGATAAAAACATATAAAATACTTCCCCAAACAGGGTATTGAGATTGGCATTGGTATTCTCACATATGTACATAATATCAATGGAAGTGATTCCTTCATTGATCCCCCCCTGCCCTTTCCCTAGACCACCTCCCTGACTCCACTGAAGTTTCTCCTCCATTATCTAAAGTTCCTCTTGTATTCCAATTACTCCCTAGCTTCCGCATATTAGAGAAAACATACGACCCTTCACTTTCTGTGACTGGCTAATCTCACTTAACATAATGTTCTCAAGCGCCATCCAATTTCCTGAAAAGACATAATTTTGTCCTTCTTTATTGCTGAGTAGAAATCCATTGTGTGTATATCTCAAACTTTTGTAATCCATTCATCTGTTGACGAACACCTAGGTTGGTTCCATAATTTGGCTATTGTGAATTGTGATGCTATAAACATGGATATGCATAGATTACCAAAATATTCTGATTTCAGTCCCTTTGGAAAGATACCCAGGAGTGGTATAGCTAGATTATATGGCGGATCCATTCTCCAATTTTCTGAGGAATCTCCATACTGATCTCCATAGCAGCTGTACTAATTTGCAGTCCCACCGACAGTGTAGAAAAATTCTTATTTCCCCACATCCTCACCAGCATTTATTGTTATTTGACTTTTTGATTGCCTGATTGAGGCTAGATGTAATCTCAGTGTAGTTTTGATTTGCATCTCCTTGATTGCTAATGATGTTGAACATTTTTTCATGTATTTATTGGCCATTTGTATTTCTTCCTTTGTGAAATGTCTATGTAGTTCAATTGCCCATTTCTTCATTGCATTATTGGTTTTTTAGTGTTAAGTCATTTAAATACTTTGTATATTCTAGATATTAGTGTTCTATCAGAGGAATATCTGGCAAAGATCTTTTCCCATTCCATAGGCTCTCTCTTTAGACTCTTCATGGTTTCCTTTGATGAGCAGAAACATTTTAGTTTAATGCCATCCCATTTATTCTTGTTTTAATTTCCTGAGCTTTGGGGATCTTACTGAGGAAGATTCTACCTGTGCCTATATGTCTGAGTGTTGGTTCTATGCCTTCCTCTAGTAACTTCAAAGTCTCTGGTCTAATTTCCAGGTCCTTGATCAATCTCGAATTGACTCTTGTGCAGGGTGAGAGGTAGGGATTTAATGCCATTTTTCTGCAATTTGTAGAAGAAAATTTCATTATAAATTTACCAACAAAAGATTAAGTTATTCCCACTGGAATCTGTTTTACAAGGCAGGGGCTTTACATAGGACTTTTCGAAATGTCTTTTTGGCAGAGAAATTTTCATTAGTTGTCCCAATAATTTTTATGCAGATCACTAGTTTTCTTGAATGGGATAACTGAATTTTGTTGTGTGTTCTCAAGTGGCAAATGGAAACAGGTAGGGGTGTGTGTGTGTGTGTGTGTGTGTGTGCGCGTATCTCACCTTGTCCTGTTTTAACAACTCAAAATAGTAGCTACCGCTATGGGAAGATTAAGATAAAAGCTCTGAAATTCTGCATTTATGCAGGTTATCTTTTGGTTTTAGGCTGAAGTCATCCATCCATCCAATCATTTATTCTATGTACAATAATTGAGAACCTGCTGCTTGTTAGGCATATTGCCAGGCTATGATACAGATATGAATGTGCCGTAAACTCAGCCATGGGGACTTCATAGTCTAGTGGATTAGGCATAATTGTAAACTCAAAATGTCAAAATATTCTAAGAAATGTTCTGTATGCAGATCTAGTGCAGTTTTTTTTTTTACCCTTGGAATCTTGATGGTCTATTTGAAACATTTTCCCAACAAAAGCCACCTAATATTGATCACTGTATACCACATGGTTCTTTGCTGAGGTGTGTGAAAACCCTTTAAGTGTTAAAAGCAGGCAGCACGAGCAACCAACCTCAGTTTGATGGCCACTATCAAGGATCCCACCGTGGGCCCTTCCTGACCTACATGACATTGAAGTCATCTGAAGAGCCTTTTATTTTTGATCCAGGTGTCGGCCTAACAGAGAGCACCAGATAGCATAAGAAACATTTAGGATCCATTTCTTATGGTATCTAAAGACACAGCATTTGAGGTCCTGGTTTTGTGCCATTGTATATACAGAAGAGACGCCGCTTTGTCTCTTTTCATTCTGCTTATTGATTGTGCAGATGGCCTTGAAGCTAGACTTTTCATGTTCGGCACCTTGATTCACCTTTTACTGACTATGTGGCTTCAGGTTAAGTTACTTAACTGGTGTCCATTTATTCAATGTAAATGGAAACTAATAACACCTACGAATAAGATTGTTTTGTGGATTTAATTAATTAATGCATGCAAAACAATTAGAACCGTGTCTGGCACATAGGAGTGCTATTATTACATTAGCAGGCTTTGATGGGCATGATTCTGCTGGGCCCACCCACAGAGGGCATTAGACTCCTTCCTACGATAGCACTCTGGGCAGCCACTGTCACTAGATTGGAATTGGCACCTGAAGTGAAATTAATTTGTCATCATTATTCCACATAGATATAAAAGATTCTTCTTTTTACTATTCTTAACCTGGAGAGAAGTCCTCCAAAGAGTCGACTTGAAGCTGTCTTGTAGGACATGACTCTTATTAATCTGTCTACTGATTCTTTTTTGGAAGGCACCTCATAACTCAAGGGCAGTACTCCTGAAGGTATTTGCATTTTAAAGAGACTCGCTGAAAATATATGTGGTTTCACAATCCTTAGGTACGGTTTTTCTGATGGCATATTTCCAGGTGTCATGATAAGCAGTAAGGGAGCTTAGATCTGCCAGAGTGAGCTGAGACACTCAGAGGACTTCAGGGGACTGAAGCGGACCCAGGTCAGTTGCATCCCTGGCTATCTGCAGGAGCAAATATTATCTGTAGAAAACTTTCCCCAATTCTAAATCAAGTACTACAATTAAGAGAAAGAAATGAAGCCAGGTGCAGTGGTACACATCTGTAATCCCAGTAACTGGGAGACTGAAACCGGAGTATTGCAGAGTGAAGGCCAGCCTCAGCAATTTAATGAGGCCCTGTTTCAAATTAAAAAAATGAAAAGTGCTGGGGGTATAGCTCGGAGGTAGAATGTCCCTAGGTTTAATACCCAATATGAAATAATAATAATAATAATAATAGTAATAATAAAGAAACGAGTTCACAAGATCCTTAAATGAATGAAGATGCAGCATCTCTGATGAGTAACAGATTTGACCCCCAAGATATTTAGTTTTTTAAGCTTATAATTTACATACAGAATATTTCCTAGAATATTACATGTAACAGCTCTATATGTAATAATTAAAGATGTAAAGGATGTTAAAAGTTTACCGATCAACAAACAAGTATTAGGAAAGAACAAGTAAAAAGGAAAAAGGAAAAATTCTAAATATGAAAAATAATATTGAGATAAAAATAAAATAGAACTCAAAGATTATTAAGCAGCATATTAGGACCATGGCTAGAATGAAAGGTTCTGACATACAGAATGGAAGAGTGGTAACAATAAGATGTGAATTTTCCAGAATTGATAAAAAAAATACGTTCTCAGATCTCAGAACCATAATATATCCTAAGCAAGATAAATAAGAAGAAGCCGGGCGTGGTGGCGCACGCTTGTAATCCCAGTACTTTGGGAGGTGGAGACCGGAGAATCCGGGTTCGCGGCCAGCCTTAGCTCTCTCTCTCTCTCTCTCTCTCTCTCTCTCTCTCTCTCTCTCCTTAGTGAGGCCCTCTGCAACTTCGTGAGACCCGGTTTCAAAATAAAGTATAAAAAATAGGGCCGGGGGTGTAGCACGGAGGTAGAACACCCCTGCGTTCAATCCCTGGTACCGCAAAAAAAAAAAGATAAATAAGAAGAAATTCATACCTAGATACATTTTTTGTAAAATTATAGAACATCAAAGACAAAAAAAGAAAAAAAGAGTTTAAAAGCAACCAGAGAGGAAGGGACCATGAAACCGTCCAGCAGTAGAATGGCAGCATCCTTTTCAATAGGTATAATAAACACCAGAAGACAGTGGAACGACACCTTCCAAGAATCGAGAGGAACAACGTAGGGACTTTCAGCTTCTTTGTACACTTAGCAAAACTATCACGCAAGAACGAGGGGACATAAAGACATTTTCATAAAAACAAGGGTTAAAATTAAGTTTACTACTCAAACCCCCAAAAAACACTCTTTTAAGAAAATTTTAGTGTTTCCTAAACTTTTTAGATTTTGGTCTCTTGCAAATTATTGAGGGAACATAAGAACCTTATTATGGATTATAGCTATCAATATTTCCATGTGAGAATTAGAAACTGGAAAATTTTATTTTATTTTATTTTATTTTATTTTATTTTATTTTATTTTATGTAGGTACTGGAGCTTGAACTCAGGGCATTCTATCTCCAAGCTACAACACTAGCCCTTTAAAAAAAAATGAAACAGGGTCTTACTAAGTTGCTGAGGCTGGCTTTGAACCTGTGATCCTCCTGTCTCAGCCTCTCAAGTACTGGGATTACAGGTGTGTGCCATCCTGCCCTGCCCCCGACTAGGAAATTAAACATAACATTTATCAATTAATTTTAAATAACAGTAACAGCCCCAATATATGGTAAATTAAATATAGGGGATTTTAATGAAAATAACAATATTTAGCAAAAATTAGTGATGAAATCTTGTCATTTGGGGTAACATAGATTAGCCGGGAAAACATTTATGTTAAGTAAAATAACCCAGTCACAGGTAGATAATACCACATGTTCTCTCTCATATGTAGAAGTTTAAAAAGTTGATCTCATAGAAGTAGAGAGCAGGATGGTAGTTACCCAAGGCTGGGAGGGTAGTGGGGAGTGGGAAACAGCGAGAAAGTGGTTAATGGGTACAAAATTATAATTAGGGATGAGTAAGTTCCAATGTTCTATAGCAGAGTAGGGTGAATATAATTATCAAGAATGTATTATATATTTCAAAATAACTAGAAGAGAGGATTTTGAGTGTTTTTACCACAAAGAAATGATAAATATTTGAGGTAATAGATATACTAATTATCCTGATTTGATCATTACACAACGTATACATGTGTTGAAATACACTGTACTCCATAAATAAATACAATTATTGTATGTCAATTAAAATAAAATAAAAGCACAGTGAGAAAATGGCATTGTTTTACATTTTTGCAAATGTCTTAAATTTCTTGCAGTTGGATTTGCATGTCTTCTCATTCAGTCTCTTCTAATATCTAATGTCATGTGGCTTCTAGAAGATTCCACTGACAGTGAGAGTAAAAATGGCAAGTAATTTTTATTGTTCTTATGAAAATAATTTTGATATCACAGAACCCTAGGTAGGGTCTTGGGCATGCACAGGATCTCTATATCACACTTTATGACCTTTCATGTCTACTAAAATATGCCCTTCTGGAAGAAAGAACACGATACAAGATGTGAGAAGTAATGCTGGTAAGAATAAAGTGGTAAACATATATAAAATTTCAAATATATGTATTTCAAATATATATATATATATATATATATATTGCATGAATACAATAATAAAAATGACATTTAATTAGTAGAGTACATTTTGAGTATGGAAAATGTATGTTTAGAATGAGGAACAGATAGTAATGATAATAATACTAATAACAACAGACGTTACTGATTGAAAACTATAATGTGCCAGGTATTAAGCTAAACACAGTTGTTTTATACCAATCCTAACCTTGTAACAGGTCTACTTTTATTAGCAAACATCCTTTTGTAATTGGGAAAATTGAGGCCCAGAAAAATAACCTGTCTCAGGTAATAATTCATTAGATGATGGAGCTGTGGTTCTAAACCTTGCTATCTGACTCCAGAGATGGCAAGAGAATAAAAGTGTTTAAAGCTAGAAAATAGAAATGTAAGGCTGGAGGGTAACTTTGCTAAGAGGATAAATAAATTCATATCTAATGTGTGCCTAGTAGATGCTCAGTCCAAGACTAGATATTATGAAGAAATTTGAATGTCCTCATTCTTATGAGGCTTATGATCTTGTGGGAATAAAAAGTCTTAGGCAGATGGAAACGTATACATTGCAGGAAAAAATCGGAGATATGGGCATTTCTAAGTAATGGTATTGTGGAGTAGTTTGTAGTTTGGGGACAGACCATGGAGGAAAGGATTTGTAATTATCTTAGAAGATAAATGGACTTTGGATCAATAGACAGGTAGTAGTAGGGGCTTTCTGTTGTACATGTGAACAATGGAAAAAGACTAAATAATCATAATCGTGACCTGTAAAGGGGACCATGATAAAATTCATTTCACCTGCAAATAAAATTTGTTTAGGAGAGGTTTGAGTCAGGTAGCATCTAAATTTGAACCAGACTCTGGAAGTCATTAAATACAAAGAGAAGGTGAGCCTTGAAATACACAGAGAGAAACCAGAACGTGCACAGAACACAGAGTTGTAAAAACAGTGGCTTATCCAAAGGAATAATTCTTAGATAATGCTCAGTGGTTTAATGTTGTAGAGGCCACATTGAAAGATGATCAGCCTGTCATATGTTTTGTGTCTGATATATGAAATGAGAGTTATTAAAGACATTTTAAAACTTCATGTTGATGGCGTCCTGTGATCCTCCTGGCCTTCATCTTTCAACAGATAACAGAACATTTATAACGACCTCCTGCCTGTGAATCTTCTGCAGTTTTTCCTCTTCTTTTTATCAATTCTCTATATTCATCTGGTCACCAAATTTTCCTGTGTGTCTTTGAGTTGGGTTTTATGTGGCTGCAAAAATGCTTGATATCACTGTCTCTAGGAAATAAATCCAGCATGGTGAGCAGCAAACACTCTCAAGACCTGGAGTAACAAGGCCACTTTGGGCTGTTCTATTGATTACACATGACCTGGATCGGCTCTTTATTCTTCAATCTTTTCATCTCTGATCTGGGGCGAGCGGCCACAGCACTGCTTGATAATGTTGGAAAACGCTGACTTTTTCCGATTAAGGGGGATTGTTAGAAATCCTTGACTAGAATCTTAAAGCTTTTCATTGCTATTTTAACTTAAGCAACACTGTGCCATACGTTGTGTTTTAATTACTAGCTAGGTTTCTAAATGTAGACTGTAATTTGATAAAATATCTGTAATGTAGGCAAGCTACTATAGCTAAATACCCTTGCCATTTGCTTATACATATTGTATGTATACATGGGTACCATATGCACACATATGGTGACTTGCTATAGGGCTGTTAAGACTTGGACTGATTTTCAGTACTTCCATTTGTGGAGGTTCAGAACAGTGTTTATAGCAGAAAGAAAAGAGAAGTAAAGGAATGGCTTTGGCAAGAGTCAAAATCTGCAACTTTTCTCCATCAACTGTCCTAATCGTATGCATTCCCCTGCTGACTCTGATAAAAGTAATAGTTACCGTGGATGCAGTGTTTTGTAGTTTATAAAACAATGCTGCACAATTTCCACTGGGATCCTAAAGTGTTGAATTGTGGGAACTAGGCCAGTGTGACAGAGCATGTGAATCATGGGGAGGGGGTGGTGGTGAAAGAAGATTGATTGCAAGACAAGCATCTGGTTTGTGATAAGGAGTTTGGACTTTGATATATATGCAACGGGAAGCCACTGGAAGGTTTTGAGCAGGAGAGCAACATATACTAATTTATGTACGTAAAAGTCTCCCAGGCTGCTGCATGGAAACAGATTGTAGCAGGACACGGGTGAAAGCCCAGAGGCCCAGAGAGCAGTCGGGACACTACTGAAGTAGCCCAGCTGAGAGGTGCTGGTGGGCTGGGTGGATTTTCCTTGAAGTTAATGAAGCATCATTGTCAGTGTCTCTGGCTTATATAAGTCTCTATATATTGGGGGAACAGCCTCAGTGATGTATTATTGTGTTAAATGTTTTTGTGATATTTGCAAAATTAAAACATTTTAGCCACTGTTAAAAATGGCCCTTTCTTTCTATTCCAACTATCCCTTCGCTGCCATGCTTCCTCTTGGGTAGGGTCCTATTGGGGTGGCTGTGGTCATTTTAGGAACCTGTCAAGAGGAAGCTGAGTTAGGCATAAGTCATTTTAACTACAATTTGGAAAGGTATTCTGAAACATTTCCATTAAACAAATGATGGGTACTTCCTTGATAATGTTTATGCTTACTGGAGAACCAAAGAAATGCAGATTAAAAACAAGTGAGGTGTAAAACAAAGTGATAAAGATTAACAATACGATCATTAGACATTATTCTGACACCCAATGTGAATTGTGTGACCCCCAAATTTTCAAATTTCATTGATTTATTAAGAGTAAAAAAAAAATTTTAGTAGAAGTTGAATTGATTCTCATTGATTTTTTTTTTTTTTTTGGTGCTGAGGATTGAACCCAAGGACATTCTAACTCTGAGCTACACCCCCAGCCCTATTTTATTTTTTATTTTGAAACAAGGTCTCACTAAGTTGTAGAAGGCCTCATTAAGTTGCTGAGGCTGGCCACAAACCTGTGATCCTCCTGTCTCAACCTCGCAAGTACTGGGATTATAAGCTTGTGCCACCATGCTCAGCCTCATTTATATTTTGATTACCCAATTAATGGAAAAGGAAAGAATAGTACCAACATATTAGAAAAATATGTAAATTTCTTACTGTTTGATGAGATGAAAATAACATAAAACTCATAATACAGTATCCTCATTGAGAATATTAACGGCAAATTGTTTAATGAGTTTTGATGACTCAAAGAATAATTAAGATTAGTCACTGCATTGAACACTCAAAATGCTCCAAAATCTTACAGTTCATCTACAAAAGAAACTAGAAAGTCATCTTTCCAAAGCTGACAAAAATGTCCAACACTTACATAATACTACAATAATGCATTATGAACCTGAAATAAATATTTTAAGCTACCAGTAACTATCCTCAACTTACTGGAGGAAAGATGGAATTATCTACTGCCTTTACCTAAAACTATTTTACAAAATTGTTGTCAGGTGAAGAGGTAATCAAAGAGTATACAGCCAAAAGGAGGAGCTGTGTGAACATACACGTCAATGAATAAAAATAGCATACCTGTTTTGGTAAAGTTTGTAGTAATTTCAGTTTGAATTTTTCAAGTGTGTGATTTCTCACTCTAAATACATATCTTTTTTTTTTTTAAAAAAACCCTAATTTTGTATTCATAGCTTAGTGTGCCCTTTCTTTAAAGGTGGCCTTCCAAACTGCGCAAGCCTCAGACCCCACAAAGTCTGGATTTGTTCCATAGTCTTGGACTGTGGCTGTGAAGATGGAGAAAACTGGACATCTTTATGTTGGATTTTGGAGGAAGAATGCATGCTTACATCTCATCGAAGGGCTAGAACCCATTTACGAGAGGAGAATGAGTTCGAACTAAGAAATAAATGGAGTTGTTGGAAGTAGGATCTGAATCCGATGTGTTAGGCTCAAAGGCCTCTGTTGGCTGGTGGCATGTGAAACTTCAGTTTCCTTGGGGTAGTTTTGAGGATTGAGTGAGAAGACACCTACAGGGTGCTTCACGCGGTGTCTGGCACATTGTTGAGCGTTCTTGTAGGTGCTGCTGTTAATAAGATGATAGGAAGTTTATTGTTTACACACACTGGGATTTATAGAATTGGGAAATTTTTGTCTGTCCCTTTGCCAATCTCTCTGCTGGAGTCTGACCACTTTGCTGTAGGTTTCCAGGTTTCCAGGAATCAAGGAATCTCTTTATCGTTCCCTGTTCCCTGCTGTTGCTTGTCAGCCAGCCAGCGCCCAGTGCTAGGAGTGGCTGTTTGCAAACAGCAGAGCCCTTTGGCTGACCGGCCGATGGAACACGGCAGGCACAGAACTACTGGGTGGAACCTGCGCGCGAGACAGAAACCAAACGAGTTGCAGGAGAGATATTGGTGGTACCCTGTTTTAAGAGTCGTGGGAGAAGAGAGTCATACATTTCCCAGTGATGCAAGAACAGGGGTAAATAACAATTCTCAAATTATCAGATCTAGCTTGTTTAGGTTATTTGTGGCAGAATTAAGGGAAGGAAGGGAGTGGATAATACTAACTTTTAAGGATTTTACACAGCATGAACATTATCTGAGCAATTTATTATCAAAGCTTGTTTCAATGTCTCACAACTCTTCTAAGGTCTTTTTGGATTTCTTGACTGCTTCTTGAAAACTTATTTTAATCATCTAAGGAAGAATCATCACATTTATCTCTTTGGGAACTAAATTTTTGCTAATGGTTTGTTTTCCAAGGTTTATTGTAAATTAGTCCCCACTTCATCATCTCACAAGCCCTTCGTCCTCTTTTTGCTTCTTATATTTAATTCAGAGAAGAAGAATGGAAGGCTTTTGGATACAAGGGCACATGCGCATATGAGTTGTTTTTGCTGGGGGAGCAGGAGCTCTAGAAATGGAGTGTTTTTACAATGTCCCACCCTATCTCCACAGTAAGGACAGGGACCTCTAGTCTCCCAGGCCACCATGCCCTTCAGTGGACATAATAAACCGTGTGGGCTCCCAGCGCCAGTGGTTTGCCAGAAGAGGTAACAGTTACTCTTGTTTGTCTTTTAATTTGTTGAGATTCTGTTTGTGGGGCTTCTAAATTAGGAGGGTACCTGATACCCACTTCTGTCAAAATCCAATTTCATTCCTTTAATTACACTCTCTTTGTCTCCTCTGTAACCATGTGACACCTTAAACAAGGGCGGAGATAACTTCCTTTCCTTCTCTTCGGCAGGTCCATATTCCACCACCACAGCTCCATCTAGTCCCTGGGAAGTAATGCACACCACTCCAAAATGACTTTCCTACTGGGTCTCCCCAGTGTGATGGGTCAATGAAAGTGAGAGGAAGACCAAAAGAAAAGAAATGACTCAGAATGGAAGAAGAATTTCAATGGAATGCAGATTATTATTTCTTTGACAAAAAAATTCTTATTTTGGTATCATTTTGCTTAAACAACATGATGAGATCAAACAATCTGGGTTTTAAAAATGGCATTTGAAGTTAAGCGTTTCCTGTGTAAATCTTATGATAGGCAAGCAAGCTGTCTTATAGGTTGAGTGGTGAACTGCCGTCAGGCTCAGGGTATAAACCAATTTTTATGTTGATTCAGTACAAATATTCAAAATAATTTGATACAAAATAATTCAATACAAAAATGCAACAATTTTTTTGTACTGGAGTCTTTACTTATATCTGAAAAGATTAATTACCGCTGATGAGATTATGTTTTTTCTTCATCTCATGTTCCTCTTTAAACATGTACACACGTCTTGTTAAACATCATTTCTGAATATCCTTACAAGTAAATATCCTTACAAGCTTATATTTATATAAATAAAATATGAGGATTTTTCTCCCTTTGTTTTTATTTATTTATTTATTTATTTTGCGGTACGGGGATTGAACGCAGGGGCGTTCTACCTCTGCGCTATGCCCCCGGCCCTATTTTTTATACTTTATTTTGAAACCCGGTCTCACGAAGTTGCAGAGGGCCTCACTAAGGAGAGAGAGAGAGAGAGAGAGAGAGAGAGACAGAGAGAGAGAGAGAGCGAGAGAGCTGAGGCTGGCCACGAACCTGGATCCTCCGGTCTCCACCTCCCAAAGTACTGGGATTACAAGCGTGCTCCACCACACCCGGCTGATTTTTCTCCCTTTGGTCCGATGTCAGTATTTTTTTTTTACAATAGCATGTTGCCTTTATTTTTCACATTTTTTATTGGTGCATTATGATAAAACATAATAGTGTTTTAATAAACATCATTGCTACATATTTGCACTTGTGCATACATAATTTGACAATGCCAGTATTTCTAAACTACAGTAGAATGGAAATCCCAACAAGGACAATCGAGGATGTCACTTTTTTCTCTTAATACAAAATGTGCAAACCCCCCCTGGAGTGCTGCCTGAAGTCTCCATTCTGGTCTGTGAAGTAATTAAGAAAGGCAGAGGTCTAGATCCCAATGACAGATGTCTTGCCTTTCACTGTGACAATCTGGGTCCAAGTGTGACCACTGTAGGTGAATGTGGACGTGACTGCAGGGAATCCTGGAGCCAACATCTCTAGCCTTACCTCATATTCTCCATAGAAAACAGTAGAAGTTTCCTTTTTATTGCTTTTCACCTGATAAAATGCCGAGTGCTAGATTAATATTGTAATCCCTTAACCCCAATAGGGAAAGGAAGAAATGGCCTGATTATTGCATAATTAATCCCTTATTATGCCTTTGGCGACTCTGTCTCCCTCCTCCCCATCCTAGCAACCTCCTTAGGACCAGCTCCTCCTCCTTAATTACAAGATCCAAACATTTTAAGTTTGACCTACTTATTGAAGAACATGCCTGTGCCCGGAAATTTGATGCTGTGATTACTCTCAGAATTAGCAAGAAACAAAGAAAAACACAAGTTCATCCTCCACCCCCTTATAGTAGCTGTTCAAAGAGGAGGCAGCCAACGGCCTTTGATTAAGCATTAAGCTTTTTGTTGTTTAAATAAATAAAATAAGTCCTTACCACATCATCAGTAGCTTGATTTGGTTTCACAGTGAGGGCAGATACATGCTTAGAGTGACTGCTTTTAAATAATTAAGTCTCAACTCCACCTTAACATTTTATTCATTAGTCACTGTTGAACCTTTGTCCTTACTTGTCAGCATCTGAGAAAGCAGACACTTTGGCTCACAGTGTCTAAGCCTTCTCTCCAGCACTGTGATAAGAGTTTCCTCACTCAGGGCCAACCAGCAAAATGGAAACTCCAAATCACAGGTAGAATTCCCGATTCTCACTCAAGTTCCCTCCAGGTGATTCCGCCATTCAGATGCAAAAGAAAGGTGAAACCTGGATGATGACGGATAATAATGGAATTTTTTTCAAATCTGTATATTTACCATCTTTTATATTAGCGCTTTTGAAGTTCTTAAATTCACAGTCCATAAAAAGAAATGAGTAAGAGATTTCACAGGCCTATAGAGGACTGCCTACTTATTATTCATTTATTTAGATCAAGCAATGAAGGAATGGACGCTCTCTACTTTTGCCACCGTTTCATAAAAGAAAGGACATAAAGAAAATGTGCACACACACAAAAGAGAATCTTACTCAGCCACAAAGAGGAACAAAGTTATGTCATTCACAGGAAAATGGATGAAACAAAGAAATATGCTAAGTGAGATCAGCCAGTCTCAAAAAGTCAAGAGCCATATGTTTTCTCTCGTATGTGGAAGCTAGAGAGAAAATAGGAAGCAAAAGGGATGTCAGGTAAATGAGAGAGATCAGTAGAAGAGTGGAAGGAGATTGGGTGAAGGAGGTAGAAAGGGGGAAAAGGGGGCTTGAGAAAGGAAACAGTTCAAATAATGCTATGTCCGTATATGATGGCATCACTACCGGTCTCACTAACTATGAGGAAGGAGGAGGGGGAGCAGGGTAAGATGAGGAAGGAAACACACTGAGTGATGAGTAGATGTATGCTTGTATCACTTTGACTCTCACTATGATATTTAATTACAATGCACCAATAAAAGTATATAAAAAGGAAGGACATCTCAATACCAAATAATCTCAGATTAAAAGAGAAGATGGCTTGGATATTTTTCTCATTTCACCCTAGACCTGTGAGAACTTTGTGTTGGAACTGAACAGGTCTGAGAGGTGCTTTGGGGACACAGCTCCGCGTCCCTTGGATGCCGGACATCTCAATAACACACATTGCATGTGTTAGGGTACAAGTTCTGCCTACGTGCAGAGGCAGAGGGTGATGGGCAAGCTCGGGCTGGAGTCTTTATTTCGGTTTTTGTGAGAAGGGATGAACAGGGCAATGTAAACAAACAGAGCACCTTTAACAATGGATAGTGTGAATAATTTGGTGGACTCTGGGCTACACAGTGGTGTCTATGTCTGGTGCCTGACCCTGCCTATTGTCTTGGTTGTAAGAGCTTAAGAAAGGAGATGGGTGGAGCCCTGGGCTCTGGATTGACAGGTTTGCATGTGAAAGATGTGTTGAAGGGAGTCATTTAGTATTTCTAGTAATTACCCAGCTCTGGGGTGGTTGGGGGGAGAACTCTTCCTGGTCAGTGAAGCCCCATTAAGAATATAGAAAAAGAGATGCTGGGTGTGATGGTGCACCCCTGTAGTCCTAGTACTTGGTAGGCTGGGGATCACAGGTTCAAGGACAGTTTCACTAACTTAAGTAAACCTCCAGCAACTTAGTAAGACTGTTTCAAAATAAAAAATAAAAGGGGCTGGGCATATAGCTCAGAGATAGGATTGGCCCTGGGTTCAATTCCTAATACCTAATATACATGCATATATTATAGATACAATTAATACACAGTCTATCCCCCACCCCCCAGCACTGGTATCTGCTGTTCACACCTCCCCTTCGTGCAGCTTCGTCTCTGCAGCTATCCACTGGGCATGGCCACTTAGATGCTTTAAGGTGTCTCAGCATTAACCTGCCTTTCAGTTCTACCTGCAGAACATATCTTGCATTTATATACTGCTTCTTGGAGCAACTGCTACCACACAAGTCCCAAGCAACATTTCTTGTCTGATCTTCAGATTTCCAGCCCCCTCAGGGTGGAGAGGACACAATAAATAACCCACCAACAATTGTTGAATAACCACCAGGATCAACAAGTGGACAGAAATGCTACCCAAGTATAATTGCTCTTCTGTTCCTCCACCATCACTGTCCTATGGATCAGGACATCATTTATTATCTAGTTACCTGCTACAGTGAACTTTTAATAGTACTAAACAGAGCATGCCATGACCTTACTTAAATGTCTTTAGAGTTGTGAGAGTTCCAGCATGCTCAGCATCAAGTCTTCCTACCATGGGCTAGAATTCCTGCTGTCTAGCTCTTGACCTCATTTCATGCCCCTGCCCCCCATTCATTATGCTTCACAGACTTTTTGTGTTTCTAGAACATTCTAAACTCCTGTCCCAAGAAATTGGCAGTTCCGGGTCACTCCATGTGAACATTGTCTCCTAGACTTTGTACATGTGTACTCTCCTTTAAGTCTCTTAGGTGACCGTTTAACAGTTATCTCTTCAAAGAGAGCAGCTCTGAGCATCTTCTGTCCTCTCTAATCATGACCACCACCGTCGTGTCAAGCAGTAGCTTTTTCCTTCATAATAGTTACACTGATCTTTGGTTATTTATTCATCGTTGGCATATTCTTTATGGTTTCTTTTCTGCAGAATGGAAGCTCAGGAGGGCTGAGCTTGGGCTGCCTTTTTATCATCATGGTCTCATTGCCTAGTATAGTCCCTGGCATGAACAGGTGAGTATCTTCCCTTCCTATGGTACTGAGGATTGAATCCAGGGGCATTCTACCTCTGAGCTATGCCCATAGCCCTTTTTATTTTTTATTTTGAAACAGGTCCCACTAAGTTATTATGCCCTGGCCTTGAACCTGAAATCCTCCTGTCTCAGCCACCCAAGTACTGAGATGACAGGCATGTGCCATCTCACCCGGCTAATTATCCCTTATCTGAAAGTGTTTCAGATTTTGGGGGGGGGTATTTGAATATACATAATTAGATATCTTGGGGATGGGGCCCAAATCTAAACATGAAATTCATTTATGGTTTATATACACTTTATACCCACAGCCTGAAGGTACTTTTATGCAATATTAATTTTGTGCATGAAACACAGTTTCATGGTGTGGAATATCCGCATGTGGTCTCATGTTGGCACTAAAAACTAAAAAGATTTCAGATTTTGGAGCATTTCAATTTTGGGACTTTGAGATTAGGGATGCTCAACTTATATTAAGGGTTTGATAAACATTTTCTGGAAGAATGAATCATTTAGGTAAGCACTGTCTTCTGTTACCATTCTTCTTTTAAAGTCTGACTCTTAAGACATGAGAGCCCTAGTAAAAATGAGTTTATCTGTTTGTTTTCCTGCTGGATGCAAACAGTATAAGCTCAGAGGGTAGGAGGTAGAGAAAAGGATGGTTGCCATGTTTCTGTAAAAGATATGGAGAGAAATTAGTGAGTGAATGGCTGGTTGGTGGGGTTTAGGTTCTAATGCATTTTATTTCTTTTAAACATCATTCCTTTGGAGCTTACTGCATGCCAGGTGATGCTAAATGTTTTCTAAAATCATCTTATTTTCTTATAACATTAACTCTATAAAGTAGGTATTCTTCTATAAAGTTTATGAGAGGGATTTTCAAGATGATAATTTTTATTGGGTTTCCAGCTTTGTGCAGTTCATAAAAATAGAAAAAAAAAGGGTGAGCTTTGGAGCTGCACCAGGTCAGGTTTTCATTTCTCTCTGCACCATTACTAGCTGTGGGACCTTGAACATATGACCTAACCTCTGTAGAGATTGTTTCCTTCATATGAATAATGAGGAAAACATCAAGGCCTCTTCATAGGGTTGTGGTGTTCACTAATGTAGATTAGATAATGGATAGAAATGATTGAAACACAATGTCTGGCACATAGAAAATCCTCCCCAAATATTGGCTATTATTATTATTCCCAATTTTGTAGTGTTTGGGAGCATCACATAGAAAAGGAGACTGGTTCTTGACTTCAAGGAACAAGATGTCCCTGTTTAGCAATGCTATAAAACTAGAGTAGAGATTTCTATGCTTCAATATCCTTGCAGATGTCTGTCATGCATGCAATGACTATATCGGTGTTAAAATAAAGAAGCTAACAAAATAGCACATAGAATACAAGCAAAATATGGCCCCCAAATGTATTTCCAGATGTATAATGAATATATTAATAAGAGCTAATGGATTAGTTAGGATTAATCTAATTTTCAATCATATTTAAAGAGAAAGGTTCATTTCAACATCTGTTTCTTTGAACTTTTTTATAGTATTATCTGGTGGTGGGGTTGAAAAAGCTTTGAGTTATTCTCTCTCCTCCCTTCAATTGCCCCTACCTCCTGCCATTGTCCAAGTCATGCAGAATTGCCCATAATAATCTATTTCCTAAGGGTCTGTCCAAACTTGTTTAATGGGAGCTCAAGAGATGTGCTGCTCCTCGCCCATGGAAGCCAGGGCGACTGCAGCTCACCAGCCCACTTGATCATTGAGGATTACCCGACATCGGGCCTTCATTTTCTCTTTCATAATACAGTCCTATTACTCTTATTTAACACCCTTTGTGTTTCCCAGAGTAATTCGTTGCTTCCCTTGATGTTCGCCCCCTTCAGGTATTAACGGACAGCTGTCGTGACCCCTCCCCACCTTAATTGTCACTTCGGTTTACACATTTAATTCTTTTCATCTTTCCCCTACGTTCATCCCCCCAGGCCTGTAATCATTGTGTTTCTCTTCTTTGAGCCCTTTCCAGTTTGTCTGCCTCTTTCTGGAAATAGGCCTCCCAGAAATGACTGCATCACTACAAATATATTCTCCACGGAGCTCCCTGGAGTCAGAAAGCTGCTCACTTGGAGAGATGGTACTGCGTGGAGCCAACCTCGAAATGAGATGGTGCGTTTAAAGTGTGTTTTGCATTCGACTTTGTATTTGCTTATGTACACAACTAATCGCCTCAACCAAAGTTTAAGCTCTTTAAAAGAAGAGACCATGCACAATTTCCTCTTGTTTCGGATGGATAAATGCCTTAAACCTTGGCTGTCCCTTGGAATCACCTGGTGATTTTTAACAATGCTGACGCCTGGCTCCCATCCCCAGGCATTCTGAATAATTTGAAATGGGATATGACCTGGACATCAGATTTCTTTTTTTTAAACTCCCCACATGATTTTAATGTGCAGTAAGGTTTAAGAACTACTCCTTAAACAGTAGGCTCTTCGGAAGCATTTGGCAGAGGAGTAAGAAAATGAATACTGTTTTACTTCTCTTTCCTTCAACTAGTATCTCAAAGTATCTCCAGAGGTAATTGTCTCCCAATTTCCTGTTATTTATATATATATTATATATTATATATACATATATATACATAAATATATATACATATATATTTATGCTTTATATAGATACTTCAAACTTTTCCAGATCACCAGTCATTAAATGACTTTTTGTCAGAATTTCCAAAAAATCTTAGAGGAATTTTATCTTCTGTCTGGCCTCTGTTTGTTCTGATTGCCTTCTCAATCTCAATATCTTATTCTACATCCTTCCATGTGCCCGTGAATTAAATATCAGAATTGTCCTTCTCCTCTCCCCTCTTTTGACCCATGCTCTTGCATTACTACAATATTTGTCAAGGAAAACTACTTTATTTAAGTGGCTAGGAGCTTTGGCCATTATTTTCCCTGGCAAATTTTAATCCAAGTGCAGCATGCCTATCCAGGTAAAAATTAAATAATTCATATCAGACAAAATTTCAGGGTGCAGTTTAGCATATTCATAAATATTATGTCAAATCAGTAGATTTTTTAAAAAAGTCAATAGACTATTTTTATAGCAGTTTTAAGTCTCCAAAAAGAAATTGAACAGAGAGTACAGAAAGCCCCATGGATTTTTCTTTCTGTATGTCTTATCTGGGACTGAAGCTCCAGCTTCATATTCAGGGAAATGCCCTTTAGATCTTTGCCTGACGCTTTAAATAGTCAAAGGAGTTAAGGACGTGCCATCTCAAAATATGCCAAATTGGCATATTGATTATTTCAAGATGGAATCACTTAAGGAATTGTAGCTTCAGAAAGGGCCATTTGGCCTGACTTTACCTGCAGCAAGCCATTAAAGATTCTTTCCGTAGGGCTGTCCTTCACATACCAAAAGTGCCAAATAGCCTTGATCATGGAGAATGGTAATCGGGGCTGCAGTGAACCTGAATAAATAAGCTATTCGAAGTCACCTTTATCTTCTGCTGGCTTCTAACCACACCCCCATATTTCTCTTAGTAACCTCCCTAGAATTTATTACCCCAGTCCAGATATTCATGTGTCCTGTCATTCCTTCACAAATTTATTATTACTTTTTCTAAAAAGTGCAAGGCATCATGCTTTAGTTATTTCTTTGGACCTCGTCTCTTGTGAAGATCCCCCCGTACATGGAAAATTAATAAAACTTTTATGCTTGCCCCTGCTGTCTGTTCATCTCTCACATCAATTGGGTCCTAGATCCAGCCAAAGAGCCCACATGAGAACTAATGGTTATCAAAGGGATCTCTGCTCTCCCCTGTATAGTGACTGTTACATAGGGAGTTAATAGAGGTGGTATGAATATGAAACTGCATGGTGCTGGGTTTTTAATTGTGATGATAAAAAGAATGGGGCCCATCTGTCATGGTTTGGAGTTCCTTCTCCTTGACATGGATCCTGCAAATATTTTTACTCTCAGCACAGTCAAAAGGGAGACAGCCCAAAGGCTACCTCTACAGCATGACCACACTAAGCCAGCATTCTTATCCTGAGCGGCATTTCAGTAATGACCAAGATGCTGAAAGAGAAGTTTCTAGAATGTGGATGAAGAGAGGGCAGCCTGCTGGAACAGGCAGTTGACTTTCAGTTGACTTTGACCTTCTTGTCTTTCACACTGTAGAAATTCTTTACTTGAGGCTTGTACAAGACTAAAAGGCCCGCAGGTAGCTCTAATTCATTATTTCTTTATCTTTGACATCCTGCTTTTACCAAAATCTGACAGCCCTGGAAAATCAAAGAAAACAGTATACTTATCAATTTTCTCAGGCAATCGTGGTAATAGGCTGAAGGTCAAAGGAAGCTCTGGGTTTTCATTAACCTCAGTAATGAGCAGAAAAGAGAGAAGCAAGTCCAAAGAGATTCTCACTCAGCAGCTCATCGCACCAGATAAATGCTTTTCAGAATTCAGACTCCAAGTAACCAGTTGGCCAATTATCTCCACTTTGTAAAAGAGGAATAATAAAGTATGTGGAAATGACATCTTTATGAAAACCTACGAAGCCAAATCTAGTAACCTTCCTGTGGCTAAAGACTGTTTTCTTCACATTTCCATTTGTCTGTCAGGTATGTATCTACATGCTTTTATCAAACCACAAGAGATACAAGCATTTATATCTCTAGACTTCGAATAACTGTCGAATTTTACCTTCATTATGGTAAAGAGTAGAGAATGACAAACATTTCCAAGATGCTTGCAAAGGAAAACGTGATAGTGACCTCTCAGAGGTGTTTAATACAAAATTTATCAACAAGCAGAAAAAGACTGTTCTAAAATATTTTTGTTCAAAAGGCAATGGCATGGTGGTATTATGGTATTAAAATCTCAGGTATTAATTGGAATATGGTGGTTAGCTGTGATATTATCGAGAAATATTGGTAAAGAACTTTTCGGTTGTGTTCATCTAGGAAGTTCTCTTCTAGACAAAAGCAAGGGCAGCTCATTAAACTTTGTGTATTAACCCTGTGTAAATAGAAGTTTATTTTCTGCATCATTCAAAGAGTTGTTTAGGGACTCTGCATGGACAGGGAAGTGCCTATACCTTACTCTAAACCCACCAGAACAGGACCTCGGTGTGGTGGGGGTGGAAAGTGGCATTTTAAATACCATCCCTCGCTGGCTGATTATTGAATACACTGGAATTCACCTCTTCGCCAAACACAGAATGGGATGGGCCAGACCACTATCCACTCCTCTCATCTGGCTTTGCTAATTGCAAACTGAAACAGGTGGTGAAATTTCCTATGCTAATAGTGCCACTTGAACTAATTTCAGGCAAGAAAACTCCAAATTCTTTGCCCTCATATTTTAGCCCTTGAACTGATATGGATCCCAGGCAATGAAAAAGGAATATGAATAAAAGGAAAATAATCTGGGTTTAATTAATTCCCCACAGTGGGGAAATAGATTAGGATTAGGATCACATCAACATTGTAGTTAAAGCTGCTTGTTAATTGTGATTTTTATACATATACTTTAACAACTCAGTTCTGTTGTTTGAGTTCAGTTTTTCTTAGTTAATTTCTTCCACTCTCTTTTTTAAAGATCTGGTTTTTAAAAGTTTCAGGTAATGTTAAACAGAAGTAACTTGATCAGCCAAATCAATAACTTGATGTAGCCAAATTTTTCCCCTCAAAGTTCCAGGTCCTAGAGAGGTCAGAACAAGAAAGTGATACCACTGTAGAATTTGCCTGAACAATACTCATTTCTGCCTGTTTTTGTCATATATCACACAAAAAAATACAGAATACAGGAAAACTTACAGGAGGTTATTTATTCTCATTTTAGAGATAAAAGGCTTCAATAAATTCTTATGTAACTATCAAAAGAGGCTACGTATTCATTTCAACTCTGCTGACATTGATTAAAAAAAAACAAAAAAAAAAACAGCTCTTGAATTTCAGTTTTGGAATTTTTTACCAAGATCAAGTTACATTTATTTGAACATCCTCTAGGGTGGCAAATCTTCATAATTGGATGGTGGCTTTGTTTGGGGGGAATAACCTGATGATATGGTCACCCATTTGGACACTTCTTTTTTAGGTGGTCAAAAACTAAATTGTAACTTTAAAATAATGAAACTGATTTTCCTCTGTGATTCATGAAAAGGCTACAAAGGTGATACCAAAAGCAATTCTACTAATATTTTGAGCATAAACAGTATTACTATAAAGGATGAGGGACTTACTGCCATACAGGTAAAATAACCCCAGTCTTAGAGTGTAAGAATTGCCTGTGAGACCATAAAGTAACTTGCTCAACATTTCATTTTATTCATCTTTAAAACGAACACACACACACACACACACACACACACACACACCATAGAATTATAGTAAGAAATAAGACAGTATGTAAGAAAGTGCTTTATGAAATGTAAATACAAATATGTAGTTATTGATAAGCACATCTACTTCTGAGCTGTTTGTTTTGAAGAACAACTCCATAACTCCATTTACATGAACAAGTTGTTCCTTTTTTTCTTAAATGGGTTCATATTTTGGTGGTCATTATTCAGTTACTTATTAGTACTTATGTATATTGAAACAAATATTATTTATTCTTTATAGTAGATTTCCAAAATTCTCCATCTGTCAGCACATTGGTCTCACCTACAAGACACTGAAAAGTAATGAAGTTATATTTTAAAATATAGAATATTCGCCAGGCATGGTGGCGCACACTTGTAATCCCAGTACTTGGGAGGTGGAGACCGGAGGATCCGGGTTCTTGGCCAGCCTCAGCTACTTAGTGAGGCCCTCCGCAACTTCGTGAGACCTGGTTTCAAAATAAAGGATGAAAAATAGGGACAGGGGTGTAGCTCAGAGGTAAAATGCCCCTGGGTTCAATCCCCAGTACCACACACACACAAAAAATACAGAATATTCCCTCTCCCACCTTTGTTCAATTTACTTATGTTACAGGTAAATAGAAATTACTGATTTTCGTTACCCAAAGGTTTGGGAAGGTAGTGTTTGTAATATAAGAATGCATAAGTTCAATGATAAAATACAAATATTTTTGATGAAATGATTGGTCATATTTATCCTGTTGTTCCAAGTTTCAAGAATAATTTTTAAAGAAGGCAAATTTTAATGATTTTAACTTTTATTAATTGTCATTTTTTAAAAAAAAGCCTCCATCTGTGATAATGGGAAAGTGGCATAGTTAGCGTCCATAATCCACACAGAAACTTAAAAACATTTCAGACAAATTTCTTCCCCCATAAACGTCTTTTATAAGTGGGAAGAAAGCCGAGTGGGTTGACTTAGTATGGATCTTTGTTTCCTGTTCTTATCTCCATCATATCCAAGTTGCCAAGTCCACTGAGCGGGAAGAGAGATTTGTTATCTCCCCAAGTAAAAGGCTAAGCCCTGAATAATTTTAGAGACCTCCTCATGATCTTGAAAAAAATAATAATGTTAAATATAATGCTTAAAGCTTTGGTACATTCTCTTAATTCTTCCCCTGGCTTCATCTTGACATATGCATTTGGTTGGGTCCAAGCTTTGGGGTGAGGGATCAAGAGCTGTGGTTCCTCTCTTAGCCCCCATCCATGATGGCTGCCTTGTGAAGATACTTTGGCACCATGGCAACAAGCCCTCTACCCCTGGTCAAGGTAATGATGAAAGCCACAGGATGCAGTGGGGGAAGAGATGCAGGCCATAGGTGAGGATAATACCATAGGTATAACAAACATACCCTCTTTGCTAAATCTGTTTTTCCGCCTTGGCCACAAACCATCTTATTCTCCAGAATTCATTTTCCCAGTCTTCCAGTCGCCAATGCTTATTTTACAAGAAACAAAGTAAGAGACTGCTTCTATCCCAAGTCAACATAAAGTGCATCCAAAATATTATTACTTATCTTTAAAGGAAGGAAATAATCATTTTTACCAGACATTTAAAGAGATGCAATTTTTTTCTATCTAATCTAAAACCAGGAACAAGACAATGGAATGTATTGAGTTAGTTTAAGAAAGTATTTCAAAAATAAGTAAGTGGGTCAAAAAGGTCTGTTATATTAAACTTTGAGGCCTAATTTTCCAAAATACATGTTTTAGTTCCTTTCCAGATAGAAATTGGCTCTATATTTTATATTCCCATTATATTTTATACTCATGTTTTCTTTGGGGGACTTTTTTTTAAAGAGATCAGGCAGCCCTCTGTATCTGTGGGCTTAGCATGCATCACTTTTACCCAACTACAGATTGAAAATATTTGAACAAACAGTGCATCTGTAATGAACATCTGTACTGACACCTTTTTTTCCTTGTCATTATTTCCTAAACAATAAAATATAGCAACCATTTACATAGTATTAGGTACTGTAAGTAATCTAGAAGTGATGTAAAGTATTCAGGAGGATGTGTGTAGGTCATAGGCAAACACTGTCCCATTTTATAGAAGAAACTTGAACATCTGCAGATCTTGGTATATACAGGGGTTGAGGAACCAATCCCCCGCCCCGCCATGGGTATCAAGGGACTACTGTATTTTATTATCTTTTTGTGTGCGGCCTAGCACAGCTTTGCCCAAACAGACACACAACAAATGCTAGTTCTTTTCTTGTACTCACCCATGTATAGAGTTTTGAAAGGGCACCCAGAAAAATTCCCTGTCCCAAATCAAAGTCTAAACACTTCATGGAACAGCATTTTCTCTCAACTCTGGATTAGAAATTTTTCTTTAAGCCCTTGTCAGTCTACATTTTAGGAATCAGTTAAGAACTGTCTTGATAATAGTAGCAAATGGGTATTTCTTGAGTACTTTGTGCCAGGTGTTGTGCTAAGTTCTTCACTCATACAATCTTATTAATCCTCATTAATGCAATGACCCACTACTACCCCCATCATTGAGAAGAGAAAGTGAACATTTGGACAGCATGAGCAAGGTTGTTCAGGAAGTCGCCCAGCCTGGGACTGTCTGTCCCCACCTTTTCTTCTATCTTAAGCACTGGCAGGTGTAGGATGCAAGTGAGAGGCCGGAATGGTGATAAGTGATTAAAAAGTGCCAACCAGGCACCGGGCATGGTGGCGCACGCTTGTAATCCCAGTACTTTGGGAGGCGGAGACTGGAGGATCCGGGTTCGCGGCCAGCCTCAGCTCACGCACGTGCGCACGCTCTCTCTCTCTCTCTCTCTCTCTCTCTCTTTTTCTCTCTCTCTCCCTGTCTCTCTCTCTCTCTCTCTGTACTTAGTGAGGCCCTCCACAACTTCATGAGACCCGGTCTCAAAATAAAGTATAAAAAATAGGGCCGGGGGCATAGCGCGGAGGTAGAACGCCCCTGCGTTCAATCCCTGGTACCGCAAAAAAAAAAAAAAAAGTGCCAATCATGTGAGTCTTCACTAAGCAGTCCTGGGTCTCCACCCACCCGCACCCATGATGAGGGCTACGGGTTGAAATCAACAACTCCTCCTTCCTTGGCATTTTCCTCTCCATTTCTGGAAGCCTCATTCCATGACTTCTCTGCTCCAGTACTTTGGGCTTCTTCCCCTGCATCTTTGCTCAGCCATCATGGAGATGGACGCACCACACAGCAGTGGCGCCAGGGACTCAGGGGCAGCTTGTGCCAGACCCTGTAGTCATTGAGCTCTGGAAAACTCCCACATACGCCATCATGAACATGTAGTTTCTCTCCTTCCTCTCATACTGATGGGCAGTTTAGCTTTGGAGCAACTTCCAAGCCTGAAATTGTTTCCATGGGATCTAAAGAGGGGGGAAGGCGCGCAGGACACAGTGCGCCTGTGCAGCACAGCTGGCTCACCTGCGGTGCGGGAGATGCCTTGTTGATGGGCGGCAGGTGTGGGCTTTCTTTCCTGGCACGCACTCAGGGTCGCTGTTTGCCAGGGCTTTCCCCAGGACCTCAGAGGCACCAACTCCTACCGGACTGAACCCTTGCAAGGGACCCAGATTTACACACCTTTAAATGATTTACACACCTTTAAAGATCATTTAAATGATCTTTAAATGATTCCGTTTAATTGCATCCACTCTACGTTTTAGACACAGGGCTTTCAGGAAAATATACTTCACCAATAGCCGCTTCCCTCAGCAGAGTCAATGGCTCACAGAGCCGCTATGAACTTCGCTCTTGGAGAAGACAAACGGCAATTGGTTGATGCGCTTGGTCAGGTTAGACAAGTTCCTTTAATTTTTTAACTTCTTGTCCTTCACTGTCTCTAGCGCTCTTTATTCCTTGTTCTCTCTGGCATTCTGCCTGGAATCAGAGGCGGTTTTGAAGTGATTCTAAATTTAGCTCCTCATACTCAGCAAAGCCAGATACTGTCTTTTGCATGGATGCGGAAGAACAAAAGTTCCAGAAAATCACCTGTAGGGTAAGCACTGTCCTGTCGAAGGCCCGAGCGCCAGGTGCACATCAGTCGCTTCTGTTCTGTCCTTGTCACACCGTCCCTGGGGGTTCTGCTGGGCTTTCTTAACCGTCTTTGGCCCAGCTCTGTACAGCACAGTCTCTGGCAGAGGACTGAGGACAGAGCACTTTGCACTCCTGGGGTCATTCTTGCTCTGTTCTGCAACCTGGGTTATTCTTCACTTGCTTTTTACTCCCTCCAGCATTTCTACCTGGAGGCATGGCATTATAATACACAGATAGAATCAGGAGATGCATGGAGGCGGGCGCAGGGAGAGCTCGCCCTCTGCATGGATGATGGGCAGAGCTTGTGACAGGAGTGCACAGTATGGCTCAAAGCCTCGGGACTTGTCGCGTCCTGGCCCCGAGTGACTGTGGGCAGGAGCACTTCCATCCACAGCTCACGTGGCCCCTCTGCTCTTCACCTTGTCCCCACCTTTGCTTCCTACTCAGTCACCCAGGTGGCAAATATCCAAGTGCTGAGGGATTGGTCTTGGCGAAGGTTTGCAAATCGGGATTTAGGGGCGCACTGTCTGTGAGAGGGACCGTCACCACCTGGAGCACTTGGGTCGGGCAGCACGCACCCTCGCTGTCTGTGTCAGCTCTGCCTGCTCCGGAGTGGCTCCCTTTATGATTTCAATCAGTTCGTGTCACTGCTGTGCCCACCGTCTCCCAGACGTGCACGCTCTGGTGCCTGGAGCTTTCTCTGATGCGCTTCCCTCCACCCTTCCGCTCACTCAACTCTAGCCGCCTGCCAACTCTCACACTTGCCAACCATGCTCCCACCCCGGTGCCTTTGCACAGGCCGCAGGCTCAGGCCAGCACACTCTTCTCTCTCATGTCACTGAGTCTTTTCTCAAATGGCATTTCCTCAGTAGGCCTCCCTCAGCCACGGAGGCTAAGGTAAGAACACTTGCCGCTCTTGGTCCTCTTACTTCAGTGGTTTTCAACCTCATTTGCTTGTCACCCACAGCAGGAACGGTGTTTGATGTTGTGACCCGCAGGAAAGACTTTGTGAGACGGTACCTGTGTTTACTGTGAACACTGCACTGTGTTGTATACCACTGCATTCTCTTCCAACTCGTCACATCCCATCCTAATTATCTTAATTCATTACAGAATCCTGAGGACTGCGCCCATGTATGTCCATTCTACCACCAGCTGAATGTTTACAGTCTATTGTTCTGGCATAAAAACTGCTTTTCCCTGCTTGAGTATTTCTTTACAATGCTTGTATCCCACGTTTTCTTTTCTTTTTTTTTTGTAATCTATCTGCTCAAGGGTAGGCGCCATTAGAACAAAACTTGCTTGTTTCAGTAGGCTCGTCACTGTCATGTCCACGGTGATGAGAATCATGTCGTAGGAACTCAGTGTTTGTTGAATGATTGAGTGTATGAATCAAGTGTGTGTGGAGAAAACATTTTGCTTTTAAATAATCTGTTGAAATTCTGTATCTCTAGTGAAGATCCATGATACTCATTAGAATATCAAGAACTTAGATGTTCTCTCGTGAAAGAAGCTATGTGACTTTGTTAACCCCAAGGTTTAGAAATCTAACAGACTACCTTCGAGCCTTTCTTTAGAACACACCTATGAACACCTCATGGGGCATCTGTGATATTTAGATCATAGTTCTGAAAGAAAATCTGGGATAATACAGCAATAGTAGATGCTGAGCACCAGCTGACATGGGGTCCCAGTGTACCACTTTCTCCCCCAAATGCAAGGCAGGAACTGTTTCTGGCTGGTGGAACCTTCGGGGACTTTCAGGGAGGGTTGCTTGGGCAGCAGGAGTGGGCCATTGAGTGAATCGGAATGTCAGCAGCCATATTCCAACCCAAAGGAGAGCAGAAGCGTTTCCACAGCTAGGATGGCCGTTCTCATCGCTGCGCCTGAACACGAAGCCAGAGCAGATTTCTCTCTTTCCTCAGAGGTCTGTAGGTAAAGGCAACAGCTTGCAATGAGGTGGTCAGGGAATTGGGGGAGAGCGCGGAGGCCTGCGCCTCCTTTCCCTTGGCTTAGAGGAGAACGATGGGAAGATCCTCTTGGTGCTGCTGGAGGAGACAGGGAGTGGTCTGGCCATGCCTTGCATGCTGCTCATGTTCTAGATCGGCTGAGTCAGCAGGGGGGATGAGAAGTTCCACCTACGTGGATGCTGCCATTATTATTGCTACTGTTGTCTGTCTTCCTTCCTTCCTTCCTTCCTTCCTTCCTTCCTTCCTTTCAAAATCACGTCAAGCATAGTCTGGGAAACTATATGACTTATCTCTGGGGCATCTAAATTCCATACTTCCAGCTGGGCGTGCTGGCATACACTGTAATCCCAGTACTTGGGAGGCCAAGACAGAAGGATCGCAGGTTTGAGGCCAACCTCAGCAATGTAGTGAGTCTCTCAGTAACCTAGCAAGACCCTGTTTCAAAAGAAAAGATAATAATAAAAAAGGCTGGGGATGTAGCTCAGAGGTAGAATGCCTCTGGGTACAATCCCCAGTACCACAAAAATAAATAAATAAATTTGTAAGTAAATAAATAAATACATAAATTTGGTACTTCCATCCTGAAAGTAGCATCTTACCTTTTGTGAGGAGTTATTTTAATTTTTTCTAGCTGACCTTTAGTGCCCACTCCTTCCTTGCTTTTCTCAAGGACATAGATTCCACAGCAGGGCTGTGTCTCCGCTGCCCCTCTCTGTCCAAGCCCGTGGGCCCCCAGGAAGGGCTGCGGTTGCTTCTCTCACTTGGGCCTCATGGGACACTTTGGTTTGCTTTGCTGGGTCTCTGCCGTTGCCTGCTCCTACAAAAGCATAATCTCCCAGGTTGCACTCCCATCCAAGAGGGACACTTGAGCAGCAGCATCACACAGAGGATATTATTTTTAAATCAGAAAAATGTTTCAACACTCCTGCTCAACAGCTCACCAGTTATTAAGACAGATGAATTGGAGAACATTATGCTAAGTGAGATAAGTCAGTCACAAAAAGTGAAAAGTCGGATATTCTCCCTAATATGCAGAAGCTAGGGAGAATAGGGCATAGGAAGGAGTCCAGACAAAGATGGAGAAACTTGAGATGAGTAAGAAGGCGACCTAACTGAGGGAGATGGGAGGGGGGAAGAAGGAAACACCCTAATGCACAGGATGTACATACACAAACTTATCAAAGTCAACAACTATGCTGAGCAGGAGGAGGGAAGGGGGCGGGAATGGAGTGGGAACTGGGGGAGGGCTCAATGAGTGATGTGTGCATGTATGCCTCTACCACCCGGAACCTCATCAAGATGTATGATTACAATGCATCAATAAATAAAAAAAAGAAAGATGATTACCAAAGTCCCCCAAAGTCAGGACTGACCGTCGTTGTCCTCATCGTGAATTGAAGGGCACCAAGAGCAACAAGGACAGGAAGAGCAAGCCTCAAAAGAGAACACCCTTGACCCTAGAGCGATGGGATGCACAGTGACTTCGTGGAGGAAACATTATCTCTATGACCACCCTGGGAAGGGAGATGTCTGAGTGTGGCTGGGGATTTCTTGAGTCGTCTTGCCTCAGACAAACTCAAAGAAATGAACCTGCTTCTGTCATACCTGGTGTAACTGGCCTTCAATATGGAACTAATGTTCCTCTCTCTTCATCACCTGCTGGCTGTGCAGCTTTCAAAGGGTTACTTAACTCCTCTGTGCTATTGTTCCCACATCTATAAAGCGAGAATAATGGTTGGTGACTCCCAGACTTGCTGTGCTCATTGTCACAAGGAGGCAGGCTCTGTGTTTAGATCTCAGTTCAGCTTCTCGTCAGCTGTGCATGATGTCGGCATGTGGTCTCTGAGTTTGGTCTCCTTGTGTGCCAAAAGGAATAATAACTATATCCACATCACGAAGTCATTGCAAAGATAAAAATGTAATAATGCATGTGAGATTTTTAATCCTGGAAACTTTTCCGAACTAGTCCTACATAAACATCAGTCATGGTTAATATAAACAACATTGAGGGCCAGGTTGGTAGCAGGTGCTCAATAAATCTGAGCTCTTTCACTTCTATATATGAAGCTATCATTAACAACCTTACTAGAATGTAGGGGGAAGGAAGAGAGGGTAGTGGAATGGGGTTAGGAGGGAACCACACCAAGAGATGGGTGTGTAGATATGAATGTATCACTTTGAATCTCACTATGATGTCTAATTACATTGTATCAATAAAATTTAAAAAAAAACCCTTTTTCTTCTTCCATTCAGGAGCTTATTTTACTTAGGTGCTGCCTGCTGATGAAAGCTTTTCTGAATTACAAAATTCTTATGGAAGTTTTTAAATCACTTCCAGCACAGCCATTATTTGTCATTATTGAAGAGGCTACAGACTTCCCCACTTGGGGGTGTGTGACCCCCTTTGCCATGAGAACCTCATAGGTCAGAGTCATTGGAGCATAAGAGACCCTTTGTCTCAGATAATCTTGCTGAGAAGAGAGGATGGGCCGTGGCCAGCAGTTAAAGATGATTGTCACAAAGATCTGGGAGGTGTGATAGGAAGGAGCACAGACAGGAATAGAAGTCAGGGGAGGAATCCTAGCCCAACCCCTCCTTTTTTTTTTAACTGTGTGGCTTTAGACTCTTAAGCTAGTTTTTCTGTTTTGTTTTGTTTTATTTGTTTTGTTTTGATTTTGCTTTTGTTTTTGTCTAACCATCCTGGTCTTTTATCTTCTTATCTCGAAAGCTATAATGAAAATACTGCCTATATGAAGGGCTGATCAAATGAGATAGTTGATACGAAAAAAAGCCTGTAGTTTGCAAACTGTAAAGTACCGTCCACAGACATGTGAGGACATAAAAATCAAAAGGGAGTTATTTCTATTACTTTTAATTTCTGGAATACAATGATTTGGGAGATAAGAGGGAGGGAATCAGCAGCATTGTTTTAATGAGTTGTGGTGACACAGAAAATAATATGCTAATTTAAAAATTATTATTTTTTCCTTCAGGAAATAAGGGCAAAGATCAGAAGGCATTAGGATTCAAATTTGGTTATGTCTAAACCTGTTTCTATATTTAAACCGTGTGCTATGATATATTGCTTTTTAAAGACAGATCATGGGCAGGTAGCTGGAATTTAGTGCAACTTCAATGTTCCAAAGAGGTCATAATATAAAGCTTGAGGTATACAGGACCAGACGGTGAGGAATGACATTTGGCGTGGATTATTCCCTGTGCTATGATTATATCATGGTTATGGAAAAACATAGCTCAGTAGCATGCCATTTCTTAGGTTGAAGGTATGTAGAGTTTGTTCTTAATAGCATGGGTTTTGGGAATGCAGTAGACATTTTGAAGCTTGCAAATATTTTCCACATCCTGGGCATCTGGTAGGATTGGAATCCCTGATCCCTTCTGATTGCTCGTGCAATTCCTTCTGGCCAATGAGATGTGAGCGTAAGCATCGTATCTTACTTCTAGGCCACACATTCTAATTACTGCTTTCGGACCCTCAGAGCTCCACTTTGTCTTATGTAAGGGATTGGCAACATTGGAAATGGTGGCCTTTCTGTCACCTGGGGCCCTGAGTGACCAGATGAGCCCACCCCCTCACTTCTGCTGATGCTAGATGCACATTTAGTGTTGGGATCAATATTCCCCTCTGAGCCACTGGGGTCTGAGAGTCATAACCTAGCCTGTCCTGACACAGATAGACAGATTCATGATTTGATCTTAACTCTCCCAAGTACTATGTGACCCCAGGCACATGGTTTAGCTCTTTCAAGTCTCAATTTCCTCATCTGTTTTATCATTTTATTAGGAGATTAAAATAATGCCAAATTAATGGGGTAGTCATGAAAATGAAATAAAGCAATGTAGATAAAGTACTTAGGATAGAACCTGGCATATGGCAAGCATTAATACACGCATTTCTTCTAGTTATTAATATTTTATCAGAATCATAGGATGTTAGTATCTAAATTGAATGCAATTTAGATGCCATTGACATTAACGTGCTTTTTAAAAAATCACTGGCAGAGTATAGCAGTCAGATTAGTTGACCACTAAATTGAAGTTCTTAATGTGCAGTACGTGACTCCCTTTGAAATTGGATGATAAACTTCAGTGAGCAGGCTCCTGGCTTCCATCAGATTCTCCATGGAGCTCACCTCCAATCGAATGCTGAGCATCACTTCAGTAAGGTCTCTGCTCATTCTAAGATTTTATAATCCTAAATGCCTTGTTTACATCAAGACATATCCATGCCATCCTTCTGCTATCACTAATTAGAAAAAGGGGGTGAAAGCTGGTTTTGCCTGACCTATGGCAGCCTGCCCATTCTTTTCCCAATAGTGCTGGTCATAATTTCTCTGTGTCAAAGGCATCCATCTCTTGGAGAGCAGCTGTGCCGTGGCCATTGCTGGGCCATTGCCCTGTGAGTGTCTCCTAGCATGGGCTGTCACAAGGCAGCCAAGCTTGCAGCATGCCAGACAAATGGGGCAATGGTGTCTGTAATAAGCAAGAAGCAGAAATTGAGACACTCTTCACAAGTGCTGACATTAGGGAAGGGTGGGAAATCATGAGAAATATCCCAGTGGGAGCTGGATAACGAGGGTTCAGTTCCAGACTGGCACAAAAACCAAGGTCAGAAGTAACAAAAATTTTAGGGACAGGTATGCTCGGTGGTGATGGAGGATCATTGGGTGCAGACAAGGCTGGGAAGACCCTTGCAGTGGTCCACCTGCTTCTGTGAAATGGGGCTGGAAGGAAAGAAGATGCAGGGAACGACTTAAGGTGTATGATTGGTGTCCCCCACCTCCCAAGATGACACCGAGCAGACAGACTCTTGGACTTGGCCTTTTTGACTTTGTTGGAAGCTGGAGGGGCCTTTGAGTTGTTGAATAAAGGTTACCTATATGAGGAGAGAGCAGAGATGGGGCAGTAATGTGGCAGGGCCCTCCTAATTAGACTTATCAACTTTTTAGTCCACAAATAATAACTAAGCAGGGATTAGATGTCAAGCATGTGTTAATTACTCTGCCCAAAGAAAGGAATAAAAATACCCCATTCTCAAGGAACTCATATTCTAGATGGGGAGTAAAATCACACCAACAGTGCCATTTTGTTTGAGTTGGCAGATAATGGGACTGAATAATTCTGTTTTCTAACTGATAGATAAAATTACCCGATTTTTGCTCCCAAATGGGACTGTTTCCCTTTTTCTCCATGCTCCCAGGACAGCTGCTAGAGACCTTTCATATTTTCATATGCATGTTTTTGCAAGCCTGGACCCTTTTTTACTTTACTGTCTTACTTTATTCTCTCTAGTTGAAGTCTTTCTTTTGGGCCTGGGCTTACGTCTAGGCTCTTGCTGCCAATTTTTTTCCCTAAAATAATTTCTTTTTTTTTGGTTTGTTTGTTTTTGTGGTACTGGGGATTGAACCCAGAGGCATTCTACCTCCAAGCTACACCCCAAGCCCTATTTTTTATTCCTTATTTTGAAACAGGGTCTCACTAAGTTGCAGAGGGCCTCACTAAGTAGCTGAGGCTGACCGCGAACCTGTGATCATCCTGTCTCAGCCTTCCAAGTACTGGGATTACAGGCATGCACCACCATGCCCAGTTTTTCTAAAATAATTTCTAAGTTCATTAAAGAAAGCAAGAAAGAAAATACTGTCTTCTTTAGATATTTCTACTTTCATTTCCACTTGAAACATAAGCGATTATGTTGCTAGAACTGTGTTATTTTTAAGAGTCTCCCTCTTTCCTTTGAGAACATCAACCCAGAAAATTATACCCAAGTTTTCTATGGCATTTTGCAAGAACCCATACTAATTGCCATTCACATTTAAACTCTCAGTTGGAATACTCTTATTCTTCCTCATCCTTGTTAGAGTGCTTTGTTTTTCCTTGAGTGTTATTTTTCTGACATCTTAGGTAAGCCACTTTATTTTTATACTTTTATTGGTGCATTATAGTCTGACATCATAATGTAGTTCATAGTGATAGTAACAAAAATGCATACAATAGTTGGTGCATTTTGGTTTGGGTTTTGGCTTTAGTCCCAGTACTTGGGAGGCTAAGACAGGAGGATCACAGGTTCGAGGATAGCCTCACCAAGTAGGTAAGCCATTTTACCAGAAGAGAACTATTTGAGATCGAAGACTCTGACTCATGTTGTTTCATGGGCAATAGTGCCATGAATTACTAGGAGATATGGATCCATGCCATCGATGACCAATCTTAGCTTCTGGTCATCTATATTAATAAATATCCACTTCTCTTTCAAGACCTGTGTACACATAAACTCAGCAATGGAGATGAGAAAACAGAAATCCGGAACCTCCTGAAATCAGCATTAGTAGTGCCAACTTTGGAGATAGAAGGAAAGCAGGCATGCTGGCAGAGTCCATAGCAAGAACTATGGCTGCTCAAGTAAACAGGCGCATCTGAATAATTAGTAACATATTCTCGTAATTGCTTCCTGAGTGGCCAAGGCATTTGGTTTTCTAAAACAGAATTCTGAAAGCTTGGATATATGTGTTCCATGACATATATTTGCACACGTTTTCTTCTTTCCCTGCCTCATCTTTGAACTTCTGTATACAGAAAATTGATCTATTTATGTTCTTTGTCTCTGTGCTTCTGGCATTTGATTTGTAGCTTCCTCTCATCTCTCCACCAATCTCTGCCGGCCGCCTGTCCCATTTGGAGTGTTTAATTACCCTTGTCTTGCAGTTTCTGCTGGTCAGACCTCCATCCTTGTGCAACTGTGTGTCTCTTTGACAAAAGCTCTGAGATTTCTACAGAGATGGAAGTCACAGCGTGTCCAGTGAGGAATCGTTGGAACCTTGTGGGCCTTGAGGTTTGAAATGACTTCGAACCTTTTGGTGATCAATGTGTGTGTGTGTGTGTGTGTGTGTGTGTGTGTGTGTGTGTGTCTTGCCCAAAGAGGGTTTCTTTCTCTAAGGGGTGGGGGAGCATTTCTTCACAAAAGCTCAAAAGACTGGGACATCAAATAACTCTTACAAAACAACATTTTGATGAGTTAAGTGTAAATGAATCAGAAACATATGGATTGAATTTCCCTTAAAATACACATGGGCTTAAAAATTAAGGGGAAAAGTGCTTGGCAAAATCCTCTTTGGGTTTGGCCAAGTCTGATTCCTTTGAAAACTAGTTCAACACATGATGCCAATCTCGAAATGCTTCTGGGTTCACACATCTCTGGTTCAATGTGCTCTATCCCTCAGAATCCTCTGTGTCCCCTTTGTTCACTGTTGTCAGGACTGTGTTCCCTCACTAATCCTAATCAGAGTGACATCTAAGAACAGAAAGTGCATGTGAAAATCTTCTCCCATCCAGGAGTGCTAATGACCAGATCTTTGTGGGGGGCATTGAATAGGCACACTATGATTAATTTATTTCCCAATGAGTTGTTGAATATCTGTTACATACTAGGCACCTAAGCAACAAAGAGGCATCAAGTTTAGTCTCTCTACTCAGAAAACCCATAGTCTGTGGGCAAAGCAGACGAATGTTAGGATAGAAGGCAATGAGATAGATGAATGTCAGATGGGCCAGAGTCCTGGCGGGCCACAGAATTCACTCCAGATGGTTCATCCAGCGCGCTTTCCTTCTTAGCCGTGTTCTGATAGTTGCTTTCTATTTCGCATGATCCTGAATTTAATGATGAGGCAGCTTATACAGATGAAGATAGGGTTAAGGGAGAATTAAAGCAAAAAAGAAGATAGCAACAGTGGGTACTCAAGGGCTGGAAGAACAAGAGTTAGCAGTGCCCAGGGAGAGTTGGCACCATGAAGAGAGGCCACCATTTGGGACTGTGGCCAAGGATGAATGTAGTTGTTGAGAGAGACATAACATTCGAACAGGAAGGGAGGAGGAAAGAACTCACAGGGGAAGTCTGTGATGGAGTCACCAGCACTGGACAGGGCAGAGAATTGTCTAGAAGCTGGTGGGTGCAAATAGGGAAACCCAGAGTCATTGTCGGTATGTAGCTAAAGGAGAAATCACTTCTGCTCTGTGGCTGAGGATGACAATATAGGACACACTAACCTAGTGCATCTTAACCACAGTTTGAAGACTGAGAATTGGTTTTTTTCTTTGTAGTACTGAGGATTGAATCTAGAGGTGTTCTACCTCTAAACTACCTCCAGCCCTTTTTTCCTATTTTATATTTTGAAACATTATCACTAAGTTTCTGAGGGCCTTGCTAGGTTGCTGAGGCTGGTCTCGAACCTGTGATCCTCCTGTCTCTGCCTTCAAAATGCTGGGATTACAGGCATGTACCACCATGCCCAGCCTGGGCCAGGATTTTGATAAGTGAATTTAGGGAGAGTGGAAACAGCCTAGGTGCAAGGTATGACTTAAAGTGATCACAAAGCACAAAGCATGTTGGAGAAAGATAGCCAGGCCATATTTACAAGAGGACTGGCTTCAGCAGACTTTGGATCTCTGCAGGGGAGATAGCTGGAAAGGAGTCCCAAGGGAAATTTCAACGCCATGGTAAAGAGATTGAGCTTTATTCTCTAGAGAATGTAGAGCCACGGATGATTTTTGAGCAAGGGTGTAATAATATCAAAGTTGTGTTTTAGGCCGGGCGTGGTGGCGCACGCTTGTAATCCCAGTACTTGGGAGGTGGAGACCAGAAGATCCGGATTTGCCGTCAGCCTCAGCTACTTAGTGAGGCCCTCTGCAACTTCATGAGACCCGGTTTCAATAAAGGATAAAAATAGGGCCGGGGGTGTAGCTCGGAGGTAGAATGCCCCTGGGTTCAATCCCCGGTACCGCAAAAAAAAAAAAAAAGTTGTGTTTTAGGAAAGTTAATCTGGTAGCTCTGTGCAAAATAGATTGGAAAAGGGAGAGTTGGGAGAATAGGCAACTAGAAGTTACTTTTTACAGATATGATAAGGACTGAATGATGGTATAAATATATATATATATATATATAAAATGACAAAATCTTCTTTTGCTTTATACTTCAGAGAGCACTTAGAATTTGGCCTAGCAAATAGAGACAATCAATATTTATTTTATTATTTTAAAATTATCATTATTATTTTTTTGGGGGGGTACTGAGAATTGAACCCAGGGACATTCTACCACTGAGCTACACCCCCAACCCTATTTTTTATTTTGAAACAAGGTCTTGCTAAATTGCTGAGGGCCTTGCTAAGTGCTGAGGCTGGCTTTGAACCTGCAATCCTCCTGTCTCAACCTCTCAAGTACTGGGATTACCTGGCTTGGAGCCCACTTCTTAAAGGGATTACCAAAAATAGAGAACATGTTAGGTTAATTTTTTGCTTACTTGCATCTATTCATTCTAATCTACATTTGGCTCATAACTTGATTGGCTTTAGGATGCATGGTCGATAACTTCCCTCTCTTTCTGAATTTTGAAGACAGCATTGACTCATTAATATTTTTTTCTAGGAGCTTCTCAGGTATTCTCTTTTATCCCCAGTATTGTGAAATTCCATAGTGATGAGCTTTGAGGAGGTGTTTGTTCAGTCATTGTCCTGAGCCTTTAATAGGTCATTTTCAACCCAGATATTGTGTGCCTCTCAGTTCTATGACGTTTTTTTTGTAATTATCCTATGATAATTTTCTTCTGTTGGCTTTTTCCATTGTCTCCTTCTGTAATTCATACTGATTGAACATTAGATCTCCTTCATTAATCCTCTAAATATACCCCCCTCTAGATTTTCCTGTATTTTTATTTCTTTGAAATTTCTTTTACTTTATCTGATTTTTCCCTTTCAACTATTTTTAAATGATATTTTAAATTTCATGACTGATTTTTACTTATTTTATTTTACTTTTGGCTCCTTTCTCATAGTATCTACCACTGAACTACATCTCCAGCCCTTTTTATTTTTTATCTTGAGACAGAGTCTCGCTAAGTTGTTGAGGCTGGCCTTGAACTTGCAATCCTCCTACCTCAGCCTCTGGGGTCACTGGGATTACAGGTGTGTGTTCCTGTGCCCTGCTTCATTCATTTTTGCATGTTTCCTGGCATCTTTGTCTATTTGGTTGATCATTTGTCTATTTCAGAGACAACACAATACTTTTGAATTATTGTAATTTCTAGAAATCTCAGTGTCTGATAGGAAAAATCAGCTTCACCTTACTCCGCCTTAAAATAATCTCTCCTCTCATTGGTCTTCTGGCAAGGCTCAACTTGTTAAAGTGGGTGGACAATTGGCTCTAGACTTTTTTAGTTGGCTCTATCTTTTTCTGATATAGAAATATTTTTTCTTTGTAGTATTATGCATGTTTATTTTAGACTCATTCCTTTTTTAAAAAATAAAAATTTGAAGTGGATTCAAATATAAAAGATCAATGCGATAGAAGCCTGAGGGAAAGAGAGAGAGGGACAGACATAGAAAAAGGAAGAGTGAGAGGGAGAGAGAAAGAGAGAGAGATGAGAAGACAGAGAGGGAGGGTTTGAAGGCACAAAGGAGAAAAGTATGACAATCATAGAAGTCATAAAATTATTGGTATTAAACATAAAACCTTTGCAGTGATGAAGAGGTATGTGTAATAAATATTTGACTTCTCTGATAAAAGAAAGCATTCAAGCTTTATGGTGGGAAAAATGTATTCTAATACCCACTATTAGCAAAGTCCTAAATGGAGCATTTCATAGGGAATATTGAAAAACAATGTTCTCAATAATAATTTATGAACACCTACAGAAATGCATTTCTTCTGGTGGTGGTGACTAACATTTTAATGTTAAAAATGTTGGTAGCAAATAGCTACTGTAATATCATTTGTCTTCCAATGGTCCAAACTGATTGAAGGATAGAGATAAAAATACTTAAGGCTTTTATTTATTTATATGTGTATACACACATACACACACACTCTGTGTGTGTGTGTGTGTGTGTGTGTGTGTGTGTGTGTGTGTGTTACTGGGGATTGAACCCAGGGACATTCTACCTCCAAGCTATACCCCCAGCCCTATTTTATTTTTTATTTTGAAACAGGATCTAATTTGCTCAGGGCCTCACTAAGTTGCTGAGGCTGGCCTCAAACCTGTGATCCTCTGGTCTCTCCCAGGTGCTGGGATTACAGGCGTGTACCACCAAGCCTGTCTCTACCTATATTTTTATATCCACCCCTTCCTCAGTTTTAGCACCTGAGGGTGCAAACTAAAGATGTCGTGTGCACAACAGTCAAAGTGAGATGTTTTTCCAACATATGTTCATGTCTTCATTCAGCTAGAGAATTCACTCCCATTCTATAGACTACCCAGGAATTTCATCAGCCCAATCAAACATAGAAACAAACATAAACAAAGACACCCTGCATTTTGAATTGCAGAGACCCTTCCTTAGTCTCAGCAGTGTCCTTTCTCTCTGCCCAGAGGGCAATCTTCCTCCTTACTTTCCATCCCCAATCAGACAGCAAGTCCTGGCAGGTTTTCCAGGCCTCTCAGAGAGCAGGCCCTGGCACTCCTGAGATGGCATCTTCCCCCATCTGGACTTCAGTCCCAGTCAGCCCTCTGATTTTTGTAACTTCGTTTCCTAAAGTGCTGAATTCCTCTCGGCTCCCTGATGTTAAGTCAGCTTGGTGAAAATATTTTTTTTCGTAAGGACTGGTTAACTGAACTGTCACAATTCCAAACTGGCAATATGTTCCAGTGGAAAAAGCACAGAATTTAGAGCCAGAAGTTCTGTTTTTGAGTTCCTAACCTTGATGCTTACCAGATGAGTGACCTAGGGCAGGTTGCTTAAACTCTGAGACTCGGTTTTTCTCATCTGCAAAGTGAGGATATGAATAGTGCTTGTCATCTCTACCTATTAGGATTAGTGTGAGAAACGGATGAGATATGGGAACACAATTTTTAAACTACAAAATAATACATGCATGCTCGTCATTATCACCAGCGCTCAAAGCCTCTTTTGGGGATTTTCCCTAATATCCTGGCTTGTGTAAAGGAGACAGTCATGAATTGCCTAGCGCAGCCTCCTTTCCAAAGGGCCTCACCATGGCTTCTGCATCCGTGTTCCCTGGGAATGGACTGCACCTCCAGGCACTGCAAGAATCACTGCTCTAGGATCTGAGCATCGCAAAGCTGTGTTCTTTTGCAGTGAACACCATTCTTTAATTTCTTGCTCAACTATTCTATTTGAGCTCTAAAACAGCTTAGAGGCCAGAGTGGAAATGGGATGGAAGTACAATTGTATCCCCAAATAAATACTTTCCATTATTTTTATCTCTCTCACTTCTTTCCTTAGGACTCAAATGTGTGCTAAAAATCCTTCATGAGTTTCTGCCCATCTCTCATTCCTTTGTCCCACCTCTTTTGTAACTCCTCCAACACCTAGGAAGAGGAATGGATGATCAAATTAATATCATTTTAGGACACAGACAGGTTCACTTCTTAAGAGTAGGTAGGTTTATTCTGTATTAAAAGATATATAAGGTCCTTTTTTTGTGTGTGTGGTACCCTGGGGATTGAACCCAGGGGCATTCTACCTCCAAGCTATTCCTCAAGCCCTTTATTTTGGATTTTGTTTGTTTGTTTTTTTGTTTTGTTTTGTGGTACTGAGGATTGAACCCAGGGGCATTTTACTTCCAAGCTACACACCCAGCCCTATTTTTTATTCTTTATTTTGAAACAGAGTCTGGCTAAGTTGCGGAGGGCCTCACTAAGTAGCTGAGGCTGGCTGTGCAACTGCCATCCTCTTGTCTCAGCCTCCCAAATACTGAGATTACAAGCATGCGCCACCATACCTGGCTTATTTTGGGTTTTGAAACAGGGTTCCACTAGGTTACTGAGAGTCTCGCTATGTTGCGGAGGCTGTCCTTGAACCTGAAATCCTGTCTCAGTCTCCCAAGTACTGGGAGTAAAGGCATGGGCCACCATGCCTACCTGATCCACAGGGTCCTTTCCTCTATTTTCCTTCCTCATCCAGGTCATTTTAAGCATATACATTGTTTCTTCTTCTATTTCCAATATCATAGAGCCTGCTCAAGAATGGTCAGATTGCAAGACTTGGATTTCAGCTCAGAGGATGTTAGAGATCTTCATTGGCTTTTAGGGCAAACTGTCCATCTCAAACCAGCTTTACTAGAGCTCCGCATGTTGGATGAAGATAAAATAGATAAGCAATAAATGAAACTCATTTGCACTCGGCTAGTTTTCCTTCTGTGGATGATTCCCTCAGATCCCCCACAGAAGAGGAGAAACTCAAAAGTCTTTGTACCATCAATAGTTCACATAGTTTTCTTTTCCACTCCTATAAATAAATGCCTAGAATGGCCACTGGACCACTGGTTTCTGCAAATGGCTGGTTTTGGTATCTAAGCTCAAATATGGCACTGTGTTATAAACTGTAATCTAAATGTTCTTCAATTTTGAACTAACTGCTTTCTACAGAAAGGAAAAATGAGGATTACAAAAAAAAAGAGAAAAAAGCGACCATGATATCTTTGCCAGATAAAACATAATTTGCTTTATTTTTCCCCTTTGCACCATTAAGAGATTTATTGTCTTCTATTTATTTTCAGCACTTTTCTTCATTTCTGGGAAGTCTGACCTGCCTAAATCATTATTGCATCTGACCAGAGTTTTGCAGACAGATTTCCAGTAATGGGCTCAAATAATGGGTTCTACTTGGCATTTCATAATGGCCCTTTATAGCACAGAGAGGGGCAATGTGTCTTACGTGTTTCCTGAGAAGCAAACATGAGTGGCCCCAGGGTCTAGAGGCATAGTCTGAAGTAGCCCACCACAGGTTTTGAATTCCTTTGTAATCATATAGTATGGAAAATTTGCATTTCACACCACAATATGCTTGTGTTTTCTTATATACAACAGTGTCTTCATTTCAACTGATGTTTCAAGCAGGTGTAACATTTCTATCCTGCACACTAGTTCTGATTACTGTTTGCTTTAGTGGGTAGATGCACCCCCCATATTAGATGCATGTGACGTGGAGACAGGAAAACTGGACTTGAATCTTGATTCTTCCACTTTTAAACACCTGACCCTGAGTAGGTAACTTATCCTCTTACAATCTAGATCCTCCTTTATAAGATGGGCTGTTGGGATGATTGAAGCTACAATTAAGGATTCTTTTTTGGTGAGTAATCATTCCATGCTAAGGGGGAAGGGCCGATTAGAACCAATGGGAAAGTCTGAACCCCAGACCATTTTGAAGATGATTAAGGATGACCATTTGCACGAAACTTAAACTACTCTTATTTTACAATAGTTCTACTTCCTCCTATTAGTTCCTTGGGGGTCTTTACAGTGCTTTTTCTCATAGGAGTGCCAATGTTAGAAGCAACAATTCTCATAGGAAGCTTTTGAGACAGCTGCCGCCTCAGGCTGTCCTCACCCCTCGTGAACTCAATTCAGCAGATGCTCATCAAAGAACTTCTCTGTACCCATCACTTACTAGGCACTCTGGGCCATATGGAAAATTGCAAGGAATAGTATAGGCCCTCAAGAACTCAAATTCTAACTGGAAGAAACTTTTGACACAGTTACAGAAATCCTTCAATAATAATATAACAATATGGAAGAATATTATATATAATAACATCTATGTATCAAGAACTTACTAAATAATGTAGCATCTTATTTATACATTTCTTCTAATCCTTAAAACAACCATGGGAAAAAAAAACCTATTAGTTTTGTTTTGCTGGTATGGAAATCAGGGCTCTAGTTCAGAGCTATCCAATCAAGTGTCAGAAGAGGTTTAATACAGTTATATGTCAAGTACCATGTCCTAACACACTGAGTTATTCTGTATAAAGAGACTTTTCCTACAATGATTGTTGAACTGGAGTATTTTGGGTAAAACAGAAGTAAGAATGATAACCTCTCAGCTTCTAGAAGCAAAGCTGATGAGATTTACTCAGTATTTGTTGTGTTGGCCAAAGAAGCTATTGTAAAAAATAACTCTAAACTCATCATGGCTTGTATTCTTTACACGCCCTTTCCACTTCTAGCACGGCACCTGATACACAACCAGAGAGACAAACTATTAGTGTTCACTACTACTCATTTGCTAACTTACCTTCCTCAGTCTCCTTTGCCATTAGATCAGTCATGACTACTCAGGCTGACGGAATGACTGTGCCTGTCCCATCTTCTCTTCCCACTGTGTATCAGCCAGATGACACTAGAATGACCCGGGGACCACAGATGGAAAACACTTGCATCTCTGGGTCCCTGCCTAGAGGAGAGCTTCCAGAACAAGGACAGCCATCCCAACATGAACGTCCACATTGAACTGTGTGTAAGCAAGAACAAACTTGTATTGTGTTAGGCTGAGATTTAGCTTGTTTGTTATGGCAGCTAACCTGTCTGACCAATACAACAGGTACTGACAAATACTCGCCATGTGAGAGACATGTATATGCTTTGCATTAACATAATTTGGAATTAAAAAAATCCCAATGTACAGGTTGCAGACCAATTAAATAAGAATCTCGGTGGTATACAGGTATCAGTCATTGTTTCTTTTAACTTCCTATGGGATTCCATTATAAGTTTGAAAAGTGTTGTGCTGTATTGGCCTTAGTCTAAAAGGTGTGGTCTATAGATTTTATTAGAAACACAAATTCTTAGATTTCCAGACCTATGGAATCAGATACTCTTGGGATTTGTGTTTTAGCAAGTTCTCTGGAGAAGGGGGAGGGGAATTCTCAGGTATATTAAAGCTTGAGAAGCCCTGTGCTAGAACATTCTGCTCTAGTGATTTTCAAAACATGATGGTCCAATAACACAACCTCCTGGAAATGCTTCCTAAAGACAGGTTTCTGGGGCCAATCTTGGGCCCTACTAAATCAGAATCTCATGACAGAGGTGCCTCCATGTCCATATGCTCGAAGAATTTTCTAGGCAATTCTTGGTTCACCAGAATTAACCCTTATCAGTTACTGCCACCATCACTTTCCCCCTAGAATCTCCTATTTTCCCATGACTCCCTCTCACCAATCACCAACTCCCTCTGAGTCCTGCCCATGAGATTCAGGGATGGGAAGGATGGCAATTTTCTATTTTCAACTTTACATATGGCTTCCCACTGTAGTTGCTTTGAATAGCTAACTCTTTTAGTGCTTTCAAGTGTTTTATAGGCCATTAAATATTAAACATGGAAGCTCTACAGTGGATTAACTTTCAACTTAAATGATGAGAAATGAAGCCAGCTGAGGAGAGTCAAATCTGAAAATGAGAAATCCGTAAAACGATGGCCTAAGTCCACCTCGGATGCAACTGATAGAACTTTGATTTCTACTGATCTTTTCAGGAACTGTATCTGCTGTGTGAAGAAAGCTGTTCATGGAACTCATTTTAATGAGAAATAGAAAGAACTTAAAAAAGAAATGGGAAAAGAATATGCAAAAGCAAGAGGGTGATTGAACAAAGACTATAAGTCATGTAAGTTCACCAGGCAGGGCCTAGTTTGAGGAGTGTCCTTTGGCTGTGGCTGAGGACTTTGCAGGTTTTTAGAGAGCAATTCTTTTTTTTTTTTTTTGCGGTACCGGGGATTGAACGCAGGGGCGTTCTACCTCCGCACTACACCCCCGGCCCTATTTTTTATACTTTATTTTGAAACAAGGTCTCACGAAGTTGCGGAGGGCCTCGCTAAGTAGAGAGAGAGAGAGAGAGAGAGCTGAGGCTGGCCGTGAACCGGGATCCTCTGGTCTCCACCTCCCAAAGTACTGGGATTACAAGCGTGCGCCACCACGCCCGGCTTTAGAGAGCAATTCTATAGAAGGCCTTTTTGATCAGAGAGAAACACAATCTCATTCTCTCCTAATTTTGTTTTCCTCTTTTGGTTGCTCTCTCATTTCTTGAAGTTAATTTATGTGGATTCCAGGAGAGTACATTGGTGATTTATCTCACTGCTATAAAAAGGTGCTGTACAAGTTACAGACACCAGTAGACTTTGTCACTCCTGGTTTTGACCCTATGTTGTTCTGCCTTTATTTCTTTCTTGACTTCTCACTACAGGCACGTGTTAAGTACCGGTTTTGAGCTGGAGAATTGGAGGTATAAGATGCACATAGGAAGATCTGTGTCCTGGTCCTAAGGAAGTTTACTATCAAAACCAATATACATATAGCAGCTTCCAGAGGACAAGTTCTGTGCTTATTGGGTGAGCAAGTAGAGGCCAGGCTGAGAAGGGAAGTGAACAGATGTACTTCTCTTTCTCCATGAAATGTGGGAGAACACAGGGTCAACTCACTACTTTAGTTAGAATTCTCCCCACTTGACTCCTTTTCAAGTTGGAATGAGGAGTTTGGGGATGAAGGAGTCCTCCATATGAGAAGTGGTCTAAATATATCCAGGCAAAAAGAAGAGAGTAGAAGAGACCATGAGTCTCCATGTTTGGTGGGACAGATCCTTGGGGGTCAGCCTCATATTCAGGTATTGAAGGAAGCCTTAGGCTGCTATACAGGGCACACTGCACCACAAGTAGGAAAGCAATGGACTAAAATCCTGGTATGCATTGGGCTGCCAGGCTCAAATCCTAGGAGGTGAGCCTAAATCTCAGAAGATAGATGAAAGACAACCATGGGAAATACAATATTAAGTGAGAAGGTCCCTAGAAGTTAGAGGTCAGCTTTCAGCCCCTGGGAGGAATTGTGAGGAGAAGGCAGTGTAACATGGTAGTTGGAAGTTTGGAATTTAGAATCAAGTGGACCTAAATGCAGATCCTCACTCTTGTTACTTTTCTGACTGCATAGACTTAAACAAATTACTCAATCTGTTAGATCTACTATTTCCTCTTTCCTGAAACAATTAGTGTGTGTGTGTGTTATATATCATATATTACTTACACATATATCACTTACATATATAGTGGTTGTGAAGAGTAAATGAGACAATGTCTTTAGAGGACTCAGGACCCTTGCATAGGGTCCCTGGTACTCTTCATGACAGTTGGAGTCTTTGGTGGGCAAACATGGAGGGCAGGGGCATAGGGAAGACATGTCTGGGGTACTCGTATAAGAACAATGACTGAGGCAGAGTTTTGATTCCCATAAGGCATGGGACTATAACACATAAATGAAGCAGAAATTCACTTACCCTAAGTAGACACCCAACCAAGGACAGGGTGGCAGCTATGATAACTTGCTGCTGGCCCACTGATGCATCCTTCAGGAGGGAAGGGCTGAGAGCTAGGGAGCCATCGTGGAAAGTGTGCAGGCTTGGACCTAGGTACAAATCCCATCTCCATGCTGTACTAGCTGTGTGGCAGGGTCTTTTGACTCATACTTTATAAAAAAAAAAAGGGGGGGGGGTGGAGATGAAAACTTTTCAGAACTAAAGAGTCAAGAGAAGGCCTACAAGTTCGTACACAGTTGAACCTCACAGGCACCAGGTTGTTGAAGCTATGGGAAGAGAAGAGGTAGAGAAGCCTGTGAAACAAGGAGGGTAGACATCGTTACTTAGGAATAACTAAAAATTAGGCATTATTTTTGTACTTTCCAGCACGCTTTTCAGGGCTCTCAGTGTATGTTGCAAAAATCATCAACTGCTATATACATTTTCCTTGAATGTACAAAGAGCTTGGAGTTCACACTGCGAGGAAGGCTGTATACTTACTTGTAATTCTGATTAGGACTCCCTTGCTTTTCACTGTACACCTAGCTTCAAAAGCTATTTATTCTTCATCTTGACTGTCTCCCAAGTTCAAGTTCAGTTTTCAGTACATCCTGTCAAGGGCACTCCACTAAAGAGCACTTTTCTCTATTTTTCTTCTTTTTTCCCCTTAGCTCAACAGGGGCTTTACAGATTAATGCAGTTGTCCTTAACACCTTTTCCTTCTAAGGCCTGGTTCAAGTCCAGCCCTTTATTGGCACTCCCTCTAGCACTGTGCTGAGCTAGTTTGCATCTCAATTCTGCTGGCATTTGTTCCTGTGAAGGAGGTGAGACATTAGAAAAAGATTAAAAAAAAAAAAACCAAAAAACATGAAGTTTTCAAGATCATATCATCTAGTGATAAACCTTTTCAGATGTTCATATTTTCTGACTGAGTAAATATAAATGATCAATTTCCCACAGAAGCAATTTACTTAAGAAGGGAAAAATATATGAATGTATATAAATACCACTGCTGGAGGGTGTTAAAGAATATGGTTTATTTCAGCCATAGGTCCTTGAAACTTAGTAGTTTCACAGAATGAATGGTGCAATAAACTCCAACGGTTTGTTATAGCTTTAACTGCCCACTATTTATTTCAAGCTATTAATCAAAACACCAGCCATCAGTTACTGGCTATTCTTGATATTTTGAGAATTATTAACAATGTTTTTTTTTTTTATTTTGTGTGTGTGGTGTTGTTATTGTTACCATTTCTTTCTTTTCTTTCTCTTTTTTTCTGGCTGTGTTTAGCACAGAGATTGGAATCTCTAGCTGATAAGCTGTGTTCTTACACACAAAGTGTCACAGGATTTAATAGGCAGAGAAGATTTACTTAGAGAAAAACATTTTCTTTAATCAACCAGCCAGAAAATATTCTTCTAAATCATGAAGAAGAAAAAATGAAATGTGAGTCTTTCATGTAGTAGCTCTGTGGCAAACATATGTTTTATTCCTGGGTGCCTTGTTCATAAATGCCACTAGGAAAGGTAAATAGATGACTATAAACCCACCTTCCGCAAATGTCCACAGTGTCATTTGAAGGCGTGCCATTTCGTAGGAAGTATTCCCCAAAGGCATGGCCTTCTTAACCTTGGAAATTTTTCTTGTTTTAATGTTTGCTTTTTTTTTAATCTATGAATATTTGGCTCTGCCTCTTTCCATACATTTTGGCATGGTCTGTTAGAATAATGTGTAGTTTATGCAGCTTGGAGTCATGTTGACTATCAAACTGCAAATCAGGAGGGCAGTAAAAAGACTGTGCAGCCTCTGTTTTTCAGAGAAGCACAGTCCAAGCTGAACTTCACATCTGGGGACAGCAAGTAGGTAGGGTATTTCCTAGCATAGGGAAGTTTCCTCTTGAAGTCAGTTAAAGGCATGTCCAACTTGTGTTCATGTGCTAAGTCTGTACTATAAGTGTTCAGTCTCTAAATCTGGTCTGGTAAGTACTTGTTCTAGGTGGGGCTGATTTACTCTCTTTTCTGCTTCTTCATGATCACTTAGGTGGACAGGGTGCCTCGGGGCACTTCCTTCTTGCCACATTGGTAACTGAAGTGCTACCCCTTTGGATAATAGTAATATCAGACAGTGGCCGAATATGGCCACTCAGTTTTTTAGTATTAATGGTCTTCCCTCCTAGTAAGATTTAGAGAGCTATTGTAGTTTCTTAAAAATAACTCCATGATCAACACTCTCATGCATTTGAGCACCCCAAAAGTTAAAAATTAAGTTACCAAAAAAAGGAAAGGAAAAAAAAAGAAAAGAAAAAAAGACCATTTTGCTCATTTCCTAAGTAAATTTCTACAGTCTTTTTGTCCATTCTTAGGCCCAATGACCCAGAAATAGTTATATTCAAGTTCTTCTAGAACTGAAAGTTTGGTTTGTCTCATTTGGCCATTATATTGAAAACATTAAATATATATTATTGATAATAAATTAATAAAGAAGTCTTAAAGCAGAATTAAACTGCTACTAAAATATTTTTTCTGGATTTTAAATTTGCAGACCATACTACCAAAAGGACCTAAGACTAAGAAAAGATAGACAGGCACTTAAGAAACTCACATAAATGGGAAACAACATGCGAATAAAAGTACAGGATATCACATACGGAGGGACAGGAGAGGTGGAGGGAGCTGAAAATCAGTGTCCAATATCTTCAATTGAGAGCCCTGATGCATCATCTGTAGATTGAAGCAAATTCCCCAATGTGTTCCCCCAGGGATGGAGCACTGACCCAACTCTCCAGGCCTAAAAGAAGTGGTGGATTGTCACAGTGATGGTAAATGGTCCATGTTACAAGATGTATTAAGGTTCTCTAGAGAAGCAGAACCAATAGGAGATATTATATTTACAGACAAATAGATATAGATGAGATTTACTATGGGAATCGGCTCATATGATTACATGGGCTGAGAGGTCTTACAATCTCTTATCTACAATCTGAGAACCAAAAAGGCCAATGGCATTATTAAGTCCAAGTTGGAAGGTCTGAGAACCAGGAGCTCTAATGCCTTAGGACAGGAAAAAAAGTATATCCCAGCTGAAGAAGAGAGAGAGAGAAATCCCGCTTTCTCCACCTTCCTGTTTTACTCAGTAGCTCAGGGGGTTGGATGACTGCCCCTGACACTGATGAGGGTGGATCTCCTTTTACCAGCTCATCAATTCAAATGCTAATCTCTTCCTGAAACAGCTTCATAGACAGTCCCAGAAATTATGTTTTCCAAGCTCTCTAGGCATCCCTTAGTCCACTTGACACAAGGAATCACTGACCCCGTGCAACCATTTTGCAACTCTTTCATGTCATGCCTCAGTTTCTCCATCTGTTACAAGGGGGTGTTTGCCACCATATTGAATCTTTGATTGTGCTGAGTATGTTAGTTCCATGGATATATTTATGACATGATACTAGTTACCAGTATTTATATCATTCAATCCCAAACACCAAGACTAAATTTAAGCCTTTTCACCCATCACCTTACCTTATCATCATTCTGAGCTATTTTCTTTTTTGCCTACTGTGTAATTTTTTAAAATTTAGCATAATACTTAACTGTCTCTTAGAGTGCTATTATGGCTTGGGTTTGGAATGTCTCCCCAAAAGCTCATGTATTAAAAACATGGTCCCCAATACAGGAAGGTTCAGAGGTGGGGCATGGCTGGAGGAGGTGGGTCCCTGGGGGCTTGGCCTTATTTATGTCCCTGGCCACTTCCTATCTTTCTCTTTGCTTTTGGCCACCATGAGATGGGCAGCTGTCCTCTGGCATGCCATGCCACCATAATGTCTTCCTTGGAGTTGGCTGACTGTGGACTGAACCTCTGAAACTGTGAGCCTAAATAGACCTTTATTCCTTTAAGCTGTTCTTGTACGGTATTTTGGTCACAGTGATGATAATTTAACACAGATATCATATGTGGTGTTCTTGTGTCTTCTCCTTCATCTCTTTCCTGTTATTTTTTGTAGGTTAATCTAAATTCCATATTTATTGCATTTACCTTTTGTATTCTGACAAGTGGAGATAAACTTAGGTGCATCTTCTTTAAAACAATCAGAGATATAATCAGCTGAGACCCCAAACCTTTCAAAAGTGTTTTAAAAGGATTTGGCTAACTGCTAAAATATGTTTTCAACTATTCTGAGCATGTGAAATTTATTTTTATGAAGATTTCCACAATAAGTAGACATACAAAGTGTGCACATTGAAGGAATATTTTGATTTGAATGACTATTTCAATTATTGCCTATTAATAGTTCATACTGCAGGAGTTGAGCAACTATGGGAAGGTTTGGAAATAAATTTTTAAATAATTCCTTGGCCACAAGTACTACTGGTTAAGATGTTTGTATATACTATAGTCTGCTATATTGTTTACATTAATCTATTTTCATTTTTATTTATTTTCAAATACATAATACTATCTGTTCTTATTCAGTTTCAATCAAGGATTTTTTTTCCTGAAATATTCTCCTAAACAGGGAAAATCACTCAACTTGATTAGCAAGAAATTAAAGTTGTTAGCTGAAATTAAATATTCACTTTCAAATGAGTTTAATTAAATTTCCTTCCTTACTTATAGATTTAGTATATTTTTGGTCCCTTATGTAATTTTACATTTTATGTTATTTTTTCCTTTTCTCAAGGGCGTATACTTTTTTCTTTAACCTTTCCTGTGTATCTGATTGTGTAGTTGTTTTCTTTGTGTCAAAAGAATTTTATTGTCTTCTCTAGTGTTCCTCTCAAGCACCTTTTTTATTCCTCATAATACACAAATCAGATTTTACTATATTTCTTATCAAGACATTGTTAATATTTTCTATTTCTACTTCTACCTTTGGCATGCATCATATAACTGTTTGACATTTTTCCTCCCATCTCAAGTGGATTATATATCTAAATGAAAGTTGGGATTTGAGTTTTCCTTTTTCATTAGAATATACACAAGCTTTGTAACAATTCTTGTATGTTTTGAATGTGTTTTCCAGAACAGTTAGAAATGAGCTTCTATCAGCCTGTTCGAATTAAATTAACTTTCACTGACTCCTTGTTTCAGATTGAATTTTCTTTTAATAAAAGCATCAAATGAAACTAGAAATAATAACCAACTCTTCCATGTAAGGGAAAACAATAGGATTATACAAATATAGTCATCAAGATGTCAGTTAGATATGTTCAGGGAGATTGGGAACAAAGAGTGATAGTGCCTCTTCACCTACCCCTGAAGAAAAGCTCAGCCAATAATGACAAGATGTTAAAACATTAGAGGAATTTTTAAAATGAGCTTTAACAGGAAGTTACTGGAAACTGAGCATTCAAAACTCTGATCGAAGTATTCCACACATCTAGATGTGTTCGATCCTTCCTCCTAATTGCGTAACTTCTATTTTTGGAATAATTTGATTACCACTGTTGGAAATTGAGTGGGTCAAATGCAGAGAAAGTGAAGTCCTACTAAAGAAACCCAATGGCCCTTTTTAAAGCCAATAACAGGAAATCACAACAACATCCATAGAATCATGGAGACACCAGAAACAGGTGACTGGAGTACGAATGGTACGCTAGAAGTATAGTCATCTAGTCCTCTGAATTCTTTGAGGAGTATTTTCTACATTTTATAAACTGAAATAGATCACATGTTATAGTATTCTTATAAGATTGAGAACAATTGAGGGCTAAAAAATAACATTTAATCAAAGCACCTCAAATATTCATATAGGCTGCTCATCCAGTTGGGACTCACTTGAAATCTTTAAGAGCAATTCATGGTAGAAGTTATGATTCTCTCAAGATACACTATTCCTCAGGCCTACTCCTCCTGCGATAATCCTCCTCCTCCTGCTTCTTCTCCTCCTCCTCCTTTTTTTTTTTTTTTTTGGTGTGGTATTGGGGATTGAATCCAGGGGCATTCTACATCTCAGCTACACCCCCAGCCCTATTTTATTTTTTTTACTTGGAAACAGGGTCTCACTAAATTGCTGAGGGCCTCGCTAAGTTGCTAAGGCTGGCCTCGAACCTGTCATCTTCCTTTCTCAGTCTCCCGAGTACTGGGCTTACAAGTGTGTGCTACTGTGCCAGTCTCCTACAATCTTCTTCAATTCTACAAATGTCACCTCTGCTCTTCCAGTTGTTCTTGCCAAAATTTTTATATGAAACTAAATTATATTCCTCATCTTCCATCTCATATACAATCACTTTTCTCATGCTGTTTTTTAATCAACAAAATAAACTCACAGTCCTCCTAAACCATTACAATTTTCCTATTTAGAAATTTTAGACTAAGCCATCATTATCTTTCCCTTGGATATTTGCAATAGCTTCCTTACTGCTGCTCCAGCTTCTACACTTGCTCCCTCATTATCAAACTGGAAAGTAGAACATTATGGCTACAAATAATCCAGATCATCTTTCCTCAGGTTAAAACCTTCTACTTCCTTCCCGTCCCACATAGAGCAAGAGCCACAGTCTTTACAGGGACTATAGCCTCACTACCTACTCCTTTCCCACTGCCTCTCTGAGCTGTTTCCCATGAATCTCTCCCTTACTTTCTCTGTTCACTCTGGTCTCCTTGCTGTTCCTGTAACATGCCCAGCATGCTTCACCTGGGGGCCTACACCACTGTTTTATCTCAGCTTATATAGCATTGTTGCCTGACATTTGAAGGTATGTCCCCATACTTCCTTTAGTTTTCTGTCAATTCCTGATTTGGAGAGTCTTCCATTATTCTATCCAAAATTGTCATCCTCCTCTCCTCCCTCCCTATTTCCCATATCCAACTTCATTTTTTTTTATGGAACCTATTTCCTCCTGACATCTTATGTATATATTTGTGCATTTGACTTACTCATTCCATTAGAATACAAGTTCCAAGGCTTTGTAATTTACTGCTATATTTCCAGCACTTTAAACAGACCCTAGACTAGTCAAGAAAAATTTATTGAAGCAACTTATCACCTCTATGACTGATATGTAACATTTTATTTTAGGAGTTTAAATTTTTATGAACAAGATTTTCTAAGTAAACTGACTGCTGAAATCTGCAAAAATAGTGAAATGGTGAATTTTGTACTATATATTTATTATATATTATTTATTTTACATTTTTATATCCTTTTTTAGACATCTAAAATGAAAGGGACTTTTATAGCGTCAGCATGCCTGGAGTTTAAGAGCAAGGAACGGTAAGGATTTCTATCATTTTGTTGAGAAATTGTCATATAATAGGCACTATAATAAGAGCTTTTGTGTTTTTTATATTTTATCTCATTCATTCCTCACACGAATAAATAGCCAGTGGTCATGGTCATTGTCAGAAGGCAAAAATATCTTCATGGTTTTGTGCTCCTTAACATAGATAGGTTCCTTCACGTGTATCTTACCCACGTTTCCTTGCCTGACGGATGATTGAATCCTGTTCCTTCCAGGTCCCTGACAAATCACCTATTTGCCACTCCCCAGATTCTTGTACATAAGTACTTCACATCACTTTTTCTGCCATAAAAATTAAACAACAAACTATCCTCCCCCTCCTGTAATGAAATGCTAACCAATTTAGTTCCTTTGTCCAAGCTTGAGTTTTTGCTCTTCCTGCATTAGCTGGTTTTAGGAAATCATGCATGAGGCTCTAGGTTGACATTGAAGGAGAAGCTTCAGTGCAATGCAGGTAGGTGACATAGGAGTCTGTTTTCACAACTTCCTTGTGCCTTACGGATCTGCTGGGTTGCTTGTACCCACCTGTGTCTAAGACTGTTTAGATCCGATTATACTCAGGTCGCAACGGGCAACTTGCATTACATGATCACTTAGTGTCAAATGGTCAGATACTTATTCTCCACTAGGATCTACAATGATACCAGGGACTGATTTTAAAATGGCAGATAATTCTCTACAGCTGAAGGAATGGCCTTGAGACAGAACCCTTGGCTTCTGGACCACACTGGAATCAGGGCTTGTAAGAGATTCTACACAATATCCTATCTAGCATAGACACCAGTTTGCTGGGTCAAACATTTTCAGTGGCAGAACACCTTGCCCTACAGCCTGGACCATGCTCAGCCCCAGAACCTTGTGTGTGTGTGTGTGTGTGTGTGTGTGTGTGTGTGTGTATATGTGTGTGTGTGTGTGTGTGTGTGTGTGTGTGTGTGTGGTGCTGGGGCTTGAACCCAGGGGCATTCTACCTCCGAGCTACACCTCCAGGAGCTACACCTCCAGCCCTATTTTTTTTTTAAATTTGGAAACGGGGTCTCGCTAAGTTGCTGAGAGCCTCATTAGGTTGCTGAGGATGGCTTCAAACTTGTGATCCTTCGGTTTTAGCCTCACAAGTACTGGGATTACAGGCATGCACCACCATGCCTAGCCCTTGGAAACTTTTTGAGCAACCTGATAAATATGTTTCTTTGTGGCTTTTTATCTTATAATAGCTCCATTTTAGAGGTCAGAGAACCATCCCGAGGATTCCATCAGGTGCTAAGTATATTTATGCCAATTATACATGTAGGGACCAGGCAGGTACATTAGGTTGGATACAACTGTGACCAATACCATTCCAGTACCATTGCAACCACATAAATCCATGTTTTACCTTCTGCACCTCAACGTAACTCACCATTATTGAATAGGTTACAGTGTTGAGGCAATGTATGCCAGATGTTGCCATCAATAAAGGGTGCTTTATTAACTCTATGGTCCATGAGTTGAACCATTTTTGAATCCATCTTGATTGTTTAAGTTCCAGGGAACTCCTTGTAATAATGATCTTATCCTGAGTTTCTCCAAAAAAAAAAAAAAAAAAAGCAAAGCCCAGGAAAAAGTTTTTGCATAGTTGGTTTCTTTTGGAAAGTACCTTCCAGAATGGAGTCAGAGAACAGATTGATTGAAATGGGAAAGAAGGGAAGCTAATCTGAGAGTGTCCTACCCAGCGGATGACTACTGTGGACATCTGAGCCTTTGTCCCACCAGGGATCTCCTGAAGGTAGTGGAGTGCACTGCAGCACCAATTGTCAGGAAGACTGAGAGGCTTGGGAGGTGATTTCTATTTTCTTTTAAATTTTAATAGACTTTGTCTTTTAACACAGTATGGGGTTCACAGCAAAACTGAGTGGAAATTAGAGATTTCCCAGATATCCCCTCCTGCATAGCTTCCCCATTATCAACATCTCCTACCAGAGTGGTGCATTTGTTACAACTGATAAATTCACATTGCCAAATCATTATCACTCTGAGTTCATAGTTTATATCAAGGCTTACTCTTGGTGTTGCACATTCTGTGAGTTTGGCCAAATACATAATGAGATGTACCCACCATTCTAACCTCACACAGGGTAGCTTCACCGCCCTAGGAATCCTCTGTGCTCTGCATATTCATCTTCTCTCCTCTTCAGGCCCTGGAAGCCAATGATCTTTGTTTCTGACTCCGTAAGTTTGCCTCATCCAAAATGTCATATAGTTTGAGTGATTTCTGTTTTGGAGAATGAGTTTCATGAGCAGGATGAAGAAGTATGAGTTAAATACTTAGATTTGTAATAATATGAAAGATAGACTGATGTCAGTCATGAAAAAGGTTACCAAGGGAGGCCATACAATTTTGCAATATCAAAATATTTTTCAATGATACATTTGAAATCATCATATATATTTATCCAAATTGTTTGATAAAAAAAGAAGGATGACTGAATCAAGAATTAAAATCAAGGCTGGGGATGTAGCTCAGTAGTAGAGCACTTGACTAGCATGCTCAAGGCTGCTCTGGGTTCTATCCCCAGCAACACAAACACACACACACACTCACTCACACACACTAGAATCAGTAAAGTCTGGTCTGTCCTAATTTCTTGTATTTGTTATTTTTCTCGTCTTTCTGCCTGTTCTTACTTTCTTAAGTAACATTGTTCACTAGAAAAATAATGTAAGCCATGTAAGTAATATTCTAGTAGCCATGTTAAAAAAAAGTAAAAAGAAACAGATGGAATTAATCTTAACAATGTACTTTATTTGATCCAAATATATCCAAAATATGATTTCAATATGTAACTAATATAAAAATTATTAATGAGATATTTTACATTCTTTTCTTACTAAATCTTTAAAATCTGATGTGTATTTTACACTTATATCATTGCAGTTTGGACAGGCTTCATTTCGTGTGCTCAAGAATCATTTGTGGCCAGTGGCTAGCCTCCTTGACACACAGTCTAAAATGTCCTTAATCTGTTCTCAGCCTGGTTAATTTCTACCCACCTTTAAACCACCTAAAATATCACCTCTTCTGAGGAGTCTATTTAGTCCTGCCTTTTTATCCCCCTCCCTTACAGATTTCCAATGAAAACAACAATAAACAAATGTGCATCCCTTCCATGTGTTATTAATTTACTTTGTACTTATACCAATCATGGCACTTAACATCCTGATTTGTAAGTCTCTGTTAACTTATCCATTGTTACCATTAGACAGGAGAGCAAAAATTGTGTCTTTCATCCAGAATCTCATTAACATTTAAAAAATTAAACAATTAAGTGGAGTTAATATAACAACAGGAAGTTAATGCATATAAATAGAGTGAGACTAGGTCCCTAAAACCAGCTTCATAAATACAGGATAGGAGGAATGTGGTTTAGAAGCAATCCACTTGAATAAGATTTAAAGAACTTAGATTTAATTATTAGTTCAGTAGGAGCAAATATCAGAATTCTACTATTCGAAATACAGATGTCCCCTAAGTTTGTCTTAATAAATGTGGCAAATAAAGGGAAGGAGAAGAGCTAGACTTCCCTTTCAACTGGTCAGACCACGTGCAGAACAATAATTTTTGGTGATCCCATTTTGGGAGGGCTACAAACAAACTAGGATAGAATAGGAAGAGACATAAAGCCATGTCACATGAGCAGTGGGTTTAAGGAACTGGAGATGTTTAGACAGAAATGAGGCTGATCCAGGAAGGCGGCATTCCTTCAACTATTTGAAGGACTATCACATAGATGTATTAGACTTAGGGGCTTCTAAGAAATTAAAATCAGATTTACTAATGTAAGCTATACAGACTCCAGTTTCACCATTACATAAACAAGTAACTAAAATGATTCTTGAACATCTAGGAGGTACTTAAAAATATCTGAATGAATGAATAAATGAAGTCAAATGAGAATTGACCCCTTGACAGATAGGAGACATTTTTCCCTGCAACTTACTCAAGTACATGCTGGATAATAACTAGGGAATGTTGTAATAGGGACAGATGGTGAGAATAGATGTATTCTATGTTTCCTTGCAAGCCATAAATTCTTCTTTTCAATAATTCTATTCACTTTAAAGAAAAACAGCATTGCTTTTAAAACAAGCCAGTGTTGACCATGTACATAGCTAGTCATATATCAGTCATAAGGAACTTTCCAACCAAAATAATAATGTCATTTTCCCTTGAGCAATACTTACTAGGTTTCTGCTTTTTGAAGACTCAGTTGGTTAAAGAAAGTTTATAATTGGTGTTTTCAGGGTACATTTTGGGGCATGAAGCAAACCTCACACCAACAATGCATTATTACTCAGTTATTTTTAGCTATTAGTCATGGAACAACACAGGTGCCCAGAAGAATTCCCTGGACATATCAACATGAAGCCTCTGCCTCTGAGCGCTTCCAGTCTAGATTGAGACAAATGCATAACAGGAAACCTGAGCTTTACCACAAGAAGATGAATGAGCATCATTGACGCCTTAATGTAAGACTTCCAGACAATTATGCTTTATTTATTCAGAAAGCTTCAACTAAAATGCAGCTCAGGGCATATTTTACTCCTCTAAAAAATGTAACAACCAACATCACTACCGTTGCTTTGAATGCATGGAATTTGCTCTGAGACTCAGAAGTGGTCCTTTTGCCTTCATCTTTATTATCATCAACCAAGAAATGTGAGAGCTCCTTATGTTTGCAGCACAGGGGATATGCAGATGATTAAGACATTGTTCTTGCCCTAAATAGAGCTTTTTTCTAGGAAAGGTAAAACATACCAACATGAAAAGTGGACTGGACATTAGCTACAATGCCTGTATCTAGTATTTAATCCAAATCTCAAAAACTTATAGATATATATTGTTCTCAATTGATATTTCAGAATGTTAAATTTGGTTTCAGGCAGAGCCTAGTTTGAAATGCAGCTCTACTACTTATATGACCTTGGCTAGTTCTCCCTGCCCTCAGTTTTTGTTTGTTTTTTTCCATTGGTAATCTAGTACAGAGGAAAAATACAAATATACAAAGTACTGTTTTAGGTGCTAAGTGAGTGAACTCAATCATTAGCTGACAAACTGTGTCTATGAGGGTGAGATAATAAAGATTTTGGGCTTGGCAGACTGTATGGTCTCCATCATGACTCTACTATCACAGCAAGTAAGCAGCTGTGGACAACACGTGCACAAACGACTGTGGGAAACTCTAATAATTTTATTTATGAAAACACATGGGCAGGTCTATAGTTTACCAACTCTGGATGAGATAGCAAGGTCTCTGAAGATCACGAAGTCAGAATGATTATCAAAGAACTGGGAAAATATCCTCAATGAGGAGAGGGAATATTTTCCATTGTTTAGTTTGGATTTTATTTTCTATGCAAGTTAAACTTGCCCAAAGTATAAAGAGTCAATTTGCTCTGCAAGATTTTACTAGGAAAAATATATCAACCTCCCCCAGCCTCTTATCTGAGAGCCAGTCATTTTCAATTCCTTTGGCTGACTCTTCCAGCACTAACCTTCATATTTCTAAATATTGTGAATATATATATATATATATATTGCTTCTAATTGATTTTTCAGGTACTATTGACTGACTTTCTACTATGAGTGATGGAGATCCACACCCTCTCCCAGCTTCCCAGTGCCCACTTCCTGTCACTTACCCTGTCTCCCAGCATAGTTACATCTCAATTTTGTTAGATCAGTATTTGGTATTTACATGATTATGACTAAGTAAATAAGTCAGTCTTGAATCATATAGTAAACCATGGTTACTTCATCTTTTTGGTAGAGCATTTGGTTTTCCCTGGATTTAATAATTTCCTTCTTTTATCCTTTTCTTGATCCTTCATATTGTATTTAATCACAATCCCTAACCTCTTTGGCAGGTATCTAATTATCTTTATAAGGTGTTCACATGCATCAGATGCTCTAAAGATCTTATCTCCCTGAAGATAAGATGGTCTGCAAGCTTGAGAAGCAGCTCCCCATTCATCAGAATTACTCAGAGGGTTCATTCCAACACAGATTCCTTGGCCCCAATCCTAAAGATCCAGGTGTTTTGAGATAGGGCTGTGGAATTTGCATTTGTAATCAATGTGTGGGTGATGTTGATGCTGGTCTCTGTACCATGCTTTGAGAAGCATTGGGTAGCACAAGCCAAGAGCCTTTGTCCTGCTACGGTCTGGACTGGATGACTTCTACATCAGACGCAGCCACCAACATTGAGACTGCTGTCCACCAGCATCTTGGGAATTTCCATGTCTTCTCTCTGATGTTGCTGCTGAAAAGTCCAAAGCCATTCTGAATCCAGGTCCTATGTGTGTGACTTTCAGACCACAATGCCTGGCATTGCTGAATCACCTTATCATACTGTTTATATATTTTACTTTCCTTGTGTGTGAGCTCATTTTAGGGAAAGGTCAGTGTCTTACTCATCTTTATGTCTCCCATGTCTGGCGCATAGAAACACTCTGAACAACATGCTTGGCTAATGACTTTTACCATAGATTTTTATAAAAACATCTCTGTTCTCAGCAGTCTGAGGAGGAGTCTGTTTACAAGTAGCTCCATGTGTAGAAAACAGATTTGCTTAATTTTTGCCTCTTCCTTCCATCCCATAAAGCCTGCCTTACTCAAATTTACTCGCGTGTATTTTCCTTCTTCAAAATTTCCTTCTTAATACACCAATTGTTGAGCATATAGGTAATCAATATGTACTTATTGGTCATTTTGATGGATCTGTATTCTTTAAGGACCCTGGCACCAAATCTCCTATTTTGTAGGAGATTCCTATAAGAAATTCATTTTCCCCTAAGAGAAGGGTTCCATGTTTGTATGACATGGATATGGGAAATCAAATCTTCTGCTTGCTCATTGAATGCACTTTTAATGTCACTGTCTCTGGCCAGATATAATTCCACTCCTGTCCAGACGGACACTGAACACTGTTTTAACTGAAGCCAAATTTCATAAGTTATCAATTTTCCCATGTTAAATCATGGCTGTCTTCTGGGAACAGTGAGATATTTTACACAATTTTCATTTTAGGGCCCAAAAATACAAATATTACTAAATAATTAATTTTCCTCTAATGTTACTAAAGGCAAGATCTGCAGGTACCACACAGATCAACCAGTGAGCCTCATAAAGGATTTCTATCTTTCATCCATTCATATCAATCTTAAAGTGTTCTGTCACACCCAAATTCGTATCCATCTGGGGAAAAATAATACAGCAGCAGGAGATTAATTGTATACAATGTCAACTTTAAGATATCATCCAGGGAACACGTTTCTTTACTTGTTTTCCTTTTCAGGTACAGTTTATGAAGCATGCCAAACCCACTTTGCATATAGGATGATAAAATCTTCTACACCTAGCAGCGAGGGAGTGGACGTGTATGCAGGAGATAACTGGGGCAAGTAAATGATAAACGTGGTGATAGAACTGTCATTACTTTCCTCAAATGGAAGATAAATCTATGAGTGCAAATGTCACATGTTGAATAAGTGAACAATCATCCCGTCATCCATCACTGCCAATTCCTTCCATGTTATCTGGATTGTATTGCAGCCGAGTACATCGTATGAGTTATATAGCAGTTTCTTAAAGATGAAATTATGTGTTGCAACAGGCCAAATGTGTTTGTTGTAGGCCCATCTGTCTCAGTAGTTCTTGTTCACACACTAGCTATTTTTTCATATTTAAAGATATTTATTGCATATAAACACCCCAAAGCACAAATAACAGGCAGGAATATTTTAGACAACCCATGACATATATCAAAGTATTAAAAGAGAATCAAAGAAGAGGGCAGTAACTCTCTGTTGAGTGTCAATAACAAGTCTTTCTACATCACTTACCCAATATTTAGTGGATGGCCATCAGGATTTTCAATTCTTTTAAATAAAGGTGTTGGCAAGATGGAACAGAGATAAATTTGAATGTGATCTTTTTCCAATAGGGCACAATACTTTGCCTCAGAAAATGTGAAATCCCAAATCGATCCAGATTCCATTTGGATAAGAACTGAAAATGTAGAACACCAGAATTAGAAGAGACCTCAGAATTCATTGCCTATTAACCTGTTGATATTTGAAGTCCCTTTCAAGCATTTAGACTAATGATTTTTTCAGGGTTTGTTCCCGCAATATTCCTTGTGGAGGGGCTTATCTATGCCATGTTTGTGGTACGTTTGGATCCTCTGATCATTCACACCATTCTTGTTTATCAAATGCTGGCTGCACTCAAGGCATAGTCTGAAAACTGGGATCTATATGGTTCTGTACTGTTCAGTATCCTTTCACTTACAAGTACCAAACCCCATTACAAAAAAAAAACCCAAATACATTATTTAAGCAAAGTGGGGAGGTGAGACAGGGCTAAAAAAATTTATATTAGTGAGAAATACAAGGTACATCTAATTTTGGATGTCATTGGATTTGGGAGCACAAACGATTTGATCAGGATGAGCTTTTTCTCCATTTTTTAAAGCTTTTTCCCTCTGTATTGACTCCAGACTCAGATGGGCTCTTCATTGTGTGATGGTAAAATTATTGACGGAAACCCAGGACTATGTTCTCAAGCTGCCTGTAGCATCTTTTCAGCATCCCATCTGAAGCCAGAGCGAGGAGAGTTCTGCCTTCATCTCACAAGCTCCAGCCAGGAGGGCTCCCCTTGAGGCTTTTCATCTTCAAAGTGATTTCTCCATGCTTTTTACCTGTCCACAGAAATCGTGGAGCCCCGTGTTGCTAGTGCTTACTGACCATTTGTGGAATGGACAGATGAATGAACAAATAACGAGATGATGAATCTGGGTGCCAAATTAAGTTTTGCGTAATTCAAAGTTCACAATCTTTTCACTCCCTTCAATGTCTCTGGTCACTCTTGCTGCTCTTTGTGCAGTTATGTGACAGACAAGCAAAAAACAACAGCAACTAATCACAATGCAGTGTGCCAGGGACTGTAATGAGGGGCGGGGCAAAGCTTTGGAATGTTTTTTACTTGGAAAATTAAATCAAACACGTCATAAATTTTCTGATAAGAGCATGCCAGCTACTGTATACTTGTAATGTGCTGTGTTGAGTAAACCTATACATAATTTGGAAAAAAATGTGTTTGCAAAGTTACATTTCATCAGTTATTTGTGCTTCAAAAAATCATGTTCCAGCCGGGCATGGTGGCGCACGCTTGTGATCCCAGTACTTGGAAGGCTGAGACTGGAGGATCCGGGTTCGCGACTAGCCTCAGCTACTTAGTGAGGCCCTCTGCAACTTAGTGAGACCCTGTTTCAAAATAAAGAATAAAAAATAGGGCTGGGGGTGTAGCTTGGGGGTAGAATGCCCCTGGGTTCAATCCCCAGTACCACACACACAAATATATATATATATATATATATATATATATATATATATATGTTCCCAGTGAGCAAAGAACAACTAAAGCTATAGTGCAGTGAATCATACCTTTTATTAATGTCTTTGTTCATTTCCTCTGGTTTTAAAAATTAAAATGATTGCAATTATAGCAGGTACTGGAGCTATGTCATAATTCTATGGCCCTTTCTTCAAAGAGTAGCATGAATTAGATAGAGTCCATTATGTTACAATGCTGTGAATTAAAAAGTGCAAGTTATTATGGGGGTGCCTCATGCAGTCTGTGGGGAAATGGGGTTAGAGAAAACCTTTTGGGACACCTGACAGCTACATTGAGAGTTGAAGAAATAATAGGCATCAGCTAAGTAAGGAAAGGAAGTACTGATTTGTATGAATAATTTATCATTATGGTATGGAATTATGAAGAATGCTCCTAGGTGTGTTTTTCCTATCTTTCCTGACATATCTTGTAATAAACCATGCTCTGCTTGGTATTGTCCATTGGTGTAATTGATATCTGCTTGGCTAACCAGCATGCCTTCTTCTGGTGACAACACCAGTGTAGGAAACAGCCTACATTTCCTTGTACCATTCCTGGTGCCTCCCAGTCCCACTATTGGAGTAGACCTGTGACTCAAGCTGGGTCAATCATAATTACATCTTCCTGATCACGGTAAGTATTTAGTGATGGATGCACGACCCAATCAATCCTATGAGACTCAGTCTTAGGACTTTTCCTGGAACTACTGTGAGGCCCATACTTTTTCTCCCTTAGGAGTGCTGAGCTGGCATGGTGGTTATCTTTGCAGCCCATGGCAAATGCTTAACTGAGAGAGAGACAGAATTCTGATTCCATTATTGGAGCACCTGAATCCAGCTGTATCTGTTGAAGCAAGCTCAGTGTTTGGGATTTTCATGTGTATAATCAATATATTCCTTGTTATGCTTGAGTCAGTTTGAGTTGGGTTCCTGTCATGCAACCAAACTATCCTGCTCAATACAGGTCTCAATTCAGTTACTGCTGAGGAATGCAACAATAATTAACTCCATTCTGGTAAATGATAGAATACAGACATCAAAGCAAGTAGACCTTCTCCGGCTTGGTCTGTGCTCAACTGGATTGGATAGAATGGTAGAAAGAATATGGGCTTCCAAGCATGATCAGATGCATTTGAATCTGAACTCTATCATTTGTTTTCGTTACTTTGGGCAAGTCATTTAGTATTTGCAAGCTTGTTTTGAAAAAAAAAGATGGATACATGCATTACATTTGTAATGTGAGTTTCCTGTGAACATGAACATGATGAGATCATATTAACAGCACTGTCTTTTACAATCATTCACTCATCAAAAAGTTTTAGCACCCAGAAAAAATTGCCCTCAAAACTACTGGAATTCTTGCCAGGGTGCAATACAGCAGTTTGCAGAAAAGCCCCCTGAGGATACTGAGCTACCCCAAATGTACTAAAGAGAAGAGATTCTGATGGTAGAATAAGCAAGAACTCTCTACTATCTTTTGTGTTGCCCTCTGTTGGAGGAAAGCTAAAATGTACACCCTACATTAAAACATTTCACAGAAATTTTAGTACATCAGATAATTTAATCTCTATTATACCTCTTTTTTCTAAACAACAATAATTAGCTGGGCCTTACTGAGTACTTACCATATGTTAAGTACTGTAAATTGGTCCTTTATATCAATTAATGATTTTAATCCTCATGACAATTTACATGGTATTATCATAAGTTATTAACCAAATTTCACAGGTGAAGGCTCAGAAAAACTAATTTGTCCAAGACTACCCAGCTAATAAGAAGTAGAGCTGGCATATGAATCTAGGCACCTGGCCCCCTGAGTCTGTGCTCTTACCCTGTATTCAATGTCCCCATCCTAGAATTGTTGTGTGATTTCATGGGATTTGATTTGGCTGGATTTGATAGCAAGATATTATGTGTGGACATTATCATTCACCATTGTCCTTCAGTGACTGAGGATTTTTTCCTGGGTCAAGCTGATGAGATCTGGCTTCTTTGGGACCCATTCTTTCAGAGAGGATTCTGAGACACACACATACAAACACACACACACACACACACACACACACACTCAGAAACACAAATGCAAAGAGATTTCTAGGAAGAAAGATTGTGTGTTCATTCTTACCTGCTCATTACACATGAACTTGGATGTCTAAATCTCATTTGAAGATCCAGCTGGAGCCTGGTAAGAGACTGACAGGTTTTGGGTGGAGAAGAAATATGTATGAATATCTACAATGTTCTCAGTTAAGCTTCTTCTCAAACGTGTGAATAAAAAGAAGAAAGGAACTTCTTACCAGTTGGGTTTATAGAAGTGTCATCCATTCACTTGTCATGCTAGCAATATCCAGTCTTGGTCATTGTTTTCCTAAGTGTGAGCACAGGCCAAACTTTTCTAATACTAGGATTAATTCATTGATCTGGTTCTTATGTGCATGGGTATGTGTTATGTAAATATTTTCCAGTGCATAGAAACACAGATGAATGGCGACGGAAGCTTTTCTCTTTCTTCAGCATGCTACTTCACATCTAGCTAAGTCATATTACCCTAAAAAAATCTTACCTCATTAGCAAAATCAACCCTGGCTCTTATAGCTCCCAGGTGTTTCTCTACTGCAGCCCTTACAGCTTAAGCCAGGAACTCTCAAACTCAGCGACCTCAGCACTGATGATATCAGGGCTGGAATTTGTTGTGGGGGATGCTCTGCGCATTGTAGAAGGCTTCACTGCATCTCCGACTTCTACCCACTCACGTCAGTAGCACACATTCCCCAGTTTGTAACAATCCAAAAAAAAAAAAATCTTTGGACCCTTCCAAGTGTCTAGGGGAGCAAAGTGGCCTTTGTCTGGGACCACTGGTGCTATGGTTTGACTGTTCCCCCCCCCCCGCAAAGGATGTGTTCAATACTTAATCCCCAAGGCAACAATGTTAGGGGTGGGGCCTAATGGAAGGTGTTTAGGTTGTAAGGTCCATTCACTCTCATTAATTACCCTTGATTAATTAATTACCCTCAATTAATTAATTATCTACTATCAACTAATTACTCTTGATTAATATTGTTATTGAGGGAATGGGTTTTACAAAATGAATCTGACCCCCTCTTGCTCTCTCTTTCTCACGGTGTCTTGTCCTTCTGCTGTTTGCCATGGGATGACACAGGATGGGGGCTTTGTCAGGTGCCATTTTCTTGGACTTCCTAGCGTCCCGAATCATAAGCCAAATAAATTTCCATTCATGATAGATAAAGTACCCAATTAGTGCTATAATATTCTATTATAGCAGACCAAGACAACTGGCATATGTCAAACAACTTTGTTTTAAATATACTGCTATATAATCCTCTAGTTGTCGTCATTATTTCTATTTCTTCAATAAAATGGTATATCTCTGAGGCAGAAAATATGCTTCACTGTATACACTGTGTTCTCCAAAATATAAAGGAAAAGGTAAAAAAGAGAGTCAACCAATATTTACTGAATGCCATCCTCGCGATTGAAAATTTCTAAGAGCTTTGTGTTCTTCATTTCACAATTCATTCCATAAATATTGTGTAACAAGTAAAAGTCAGCGTTTGAAGCCAGGCTTTTCTGCTTAGTATAACCGTGGTAACGAATCTTTCAGTGCCTCAGTTTCTTTACCCGTAAAACAGGGCAATAATATCACCCATCCCATAGAGCTTCAACAAATACATGGGTTAAAATGTGCAAAACATTTAGAACAGAACCCACTACATGCAAACGTCTGGTGAGTGTTAGTAATCAATGTCAGGTCTGGTGCTGGTTCTGAGGGATCCATGATGGATAAAATGCCTTGTTCTGATGGAGTTTATATTCTAATGGGGTCTCCGTAACCCCCATGAGCTTTATGCAATAGATGGTCCCATTTCACCAGTGGGAAAGTGCAACTCAATGAGAAGTAATTAACCCGCAGTCACACAACTATTAGGTGCCAGGACCAGGATTTGAATCCAGCTTTCTCTGATACTGAGCTCTTAGTAGATTACCAATATACTTGCTGATGATTAGATTGAAAAAGAAATGAGCTTCCCTTTTCTTTCATTACCTTCTGTTGGTTTTCTTATTCTTTCTTAAAGATTGCTGGTGCCTTCTTTTAAGTCTTTTGAGTAGATTTAACTTCTCCATTCATACTTGGGGTCATTTATTTAACTTGTGGCCACCCAGCTATCTCTGTTGATGGACCAATCCTAGTCTTCAGACATATGAAATGCCATTGAAAACAAAATGTCCACAGTGATTCATCTTTGCAGAAAATGGGTAATGTGTACTTTGGGGCTTAAAAATAGAGATGAGTCAAGAAAATCATATGTTTCCTATTTAAAAAGAAACTTTTCAAAGATTTAGGTGCCCCTCCACCCTTTACCATCATCTTAAACATGGTGACCATAATTGGGGTACACATCCAAGTAGTACCTAAAATAGCTCATTCCTTTCCAATTATAACATTTTGAAATACTATTTATCAAAATAATAATTTCAGCTATTTCTAAACAAATTTCATGTTGGCTCAGGGCCTCCGCAGTGTGTCAATATTCATCATCCTGGGCCTATCACCACAGGGAATGTGGTCAATGATTGGACGACTCTATAACACTCTTCCCTATTCTCTCTTTCCTCCCCCGGCCCCCGCACCATGGGTAATGAGGTAATGAGGCGTTGGGGTCATAGACATGGGCACCTTCTTGCTGAATGATTCTTCTGTTATTCTTCTCCCAGGACTCCTCCCATGTGGGTTTGCTGTGCTACTGCCTAGTGGGTGTGGATGGTGAGCTGCAGCCATGCTGGTCAGGCTGCCATCTGTATTTTGTACCTTTCAAGTCAGCTTCCTGCCTCAGTGGCCCTCACAAGCTCCGTGTCCTTGGCTTGCCTTGATGACCAAGAGGTAGATGTTCATTTTCAAATAATTGGACATAGTTTCATATATATATATATATAAATATAATGTTACATATGTATGTAGAGTTAACTGTATATATAGGAAGCTATATAAAGAAAACTATATATATGGCATATATATGAAACATATATAGATACATTTGTATATATAAAATATATATAGATATATTTGTCTATATAATACACACACACACATATACGTATATATATATTCACATACATTTTGTGTGGGGGGGGGGTACTGGGGATTGAACCCAGGGACATTTTACCTCCTCCCAGCTACACTTCCATCTTTTTATTCATTTTATTTTAACTTTGAAACAGAACCTCACTACATTGCTGACAGTCCTTCTAAATTGATGAGGCTGGTCTCAAACCTGTGATCCTATCTCAGCCTCCTAAGTACTGGGATTACAGGCATGCACCACCATGCCTAGCTTGCTTCCTAAATTTTAATGAAATCTTATCAAACTGCATCCTGAAAGAACATGCTGTGCAAAAAAAAAAAAAAAAAAAAAAAAAAAAAAAAAAAAAAAAAAAAAAAAAAAAAAAAAAAAAAAAAAAAAAAGAAAAGAAAAGAAAAAAGAAAAGACTGCTCTTTTAGGTGAAGGTAAAAAAAAAGACAAAGTTTCCAGAAAATTCCTTAAGTTAAAAAATATGCTTTGTATCTGATTTATAGTAAAATTTTTGTTTGAGAAAAGATGCCATGTCTATCTTTGTGAACGAAAGCTGTAACCAAAACAGGAAAGAAGAAAGGAAGGAAGGGAAGAATGAAAAAGTGACTGAATGAAATGAATGACAGGAAAAGCCAACTTTGTAGCTGCGTTTCTGCGACTTCCTGCTTCTCCTGGGACCAGTCTTTACTCGTGCAGAGGACTTTAAAATGTTCTCCTGGGTCTATGTGTAGCCCTGTCTGCTGCTTTCCTCATGCTTACTGCCAGGTTTTGAAAGTCTTCCTTAGTTACAAGCCAGGGATCTGAAATATTCCTAAGGAAATCTCCCAGCTCGTCTCTCCCTTCCATCCCAGGACCCAAACCTGGTCTATGAGAGCAGGGGTGTCACACCTCCCTACAGCAGCCCCCACACCCACACGTCCCTGTAGTTCAGTGGTTATCCATTCACTATCATCCCATGACACAGATTCTTTAAGGTGGTTCGCGAGTGCCAAAACTGTGTGGAGAACAGACAAACAATATTGTCCCTATTCCCACTCACATGGAGAAAACATAATTTTGTCTCTGCCTTTACGCTGCCAAATCTCTGTATGCATTTGGCACATTTAATATGTTTACTATCAGTTAACAACATGAATGATCCTGGATTCCCTCTTATACACACACACACACACACACACACACACACACACACACACACTTCTTAAAAGGACCAAGAAAACCCCAAAGTTCCATTTTCGAACAGCTAGTTGAATGAGAAACACATTAATTTTTGAAGGGTGTAGACCTTCGAGAAGGTTGATTCAGAGACAATATGATGTTGCTCTGCTTCAGGAGGAAACAGAAAGAAGAGCCAGAGATGGGCTGTGAGCAGGATGTTCACACCAGGGGGAGTGCGTTTCACCAACTGAAATGCTTCCTGTGCTCACCTTGACTTGGCTCTGTGCTCTCCTGTCCCTGCATCTCCGAAGCACCTTTCTCCTGTGATCTTTCCCTGCCCTGCAGATCCAGCTGGAATTCCATCCCCTTCATGATACTTTCCTAATAGCTTTCCTGTTTCTCTTCTCTGAGCCACAACTGCGTTTTGGCGTTCTTCTCTAGTTATTATGATGCTCTCTGGTTTTTGTGTCCTTGGCCTCTTAGCCTTGACCTGAAGGACTGTGTCATACTTACCTTCCACGGAGTCACATTACCTAGCACCATGATGAGACGATTCCTGGCTGCTCAGTAAATGTTTACACAATGAGTGGAAACACCGACTTGATATTATATTTCAAATGCGAGGGGTAAGGATGTATGTAAAGAACACAAATATTGACAATCAGAAGGTTGATGTTCAATACCAGGTCTGTGAATTAGGGAGAGGGGGTCATTTAAGTCTTTCCCTAGAAAGACTGAGAATAAAGATGCTCAGCGTGACCTCTCTAGGATTATTACGTGAACCACATGAGTCGATGCAGACGTTGCAGTTTTTAAGGTGTATATTACAAAGATATTTTAGCTAATCCTCGAGTTAATACTCACTAGGCCTCCCTGCATTCCATTCTTCTCTTCTTTCTCATTTGCTCTAATGCTAACAAGAATATTTTCTTTGAGTGGGGTGCGGTGACACATACCCGTAATCCCAGGACATGGGTGGCTGAGACAGGAGAATCACAGGTTCAAGGCCAGCTTCAGCAACTTAGCGAGACCCTGTTTCAAATAAAAATAAAAAGGGCTGGGGGTGTAGCTTGGAGGTAGAATGCCCCTGGGTTCAAGCCCCAGTACCAAAAAAAAAGTATTTGTTTGGGAAAACTAAATTACTACAGGTCTACCAACCAGTGAATGATGGGTTACTGAATAGATGGATTAGTGCCCATATTCCTTTTTATTGTCTCATGATCCCACTGTAGTCACTGAGACATGCATATAAGAGAGCTGGATAGAGGTACGAGTGCATGCAATGACTCTTTTTACAGAGACTTATGTCCCTAATGTATACTTATATATACATGTAAGTATAGAATGTGCAACATTGGGTTTCAGTTTTACTACCCTTTACCCAAGTGAAACACCCTGTCATACAGTCTCATAATTCTGCTGGGTCCTCAATAGAGCCTTGAACTAATCCATTATTGAACTGAAAGAATAATCTCTTTTTGTGATTGTTGAAGTTGTTGATGGTATCTCTTAGTTCGGAGTAGACTAGGTACAATTTCTTCATACATCAGAAATGCTTTTGAGAATAAAAAGAAAGAATAGAGCAAGTGCTAAAAATAACTGTTGAATGATTGAACCCACAATTAACTACAGCATTGGAGACCCTCTCATCATCGCTGGAGAGAATATTCCTTGAGATCTGTTTTCAAGAGTAATATTGGCCCCCTCTTAAGTTGAAACTGAAAGGTAGAGAACTCAGTACTAAATATCCTCATTGAGGCCACATACCTAGGATATTTCAGTGTATGTTAGGTTCTTATCAGTACCATTTTTATGATGTTTGCGAAAGTGATTCTAAAAAAATCTAGCTTTAAAAATAGAAATCTAAGTACACAGGGCAGAGAAAAACTCTCCATTGCATCAGTATGAACATTTTTATAGTGTTTTTTTTTCTTTTGGCATGCTGATCTCTTTGAAAATTCTCTCCTCTCTACTTATGGGGAAAAATACACCTACTAACAGCCTGAAGGAATTATGCAATGCTCTTTGCACAACTCCCTATAGCCTCAGGTAACAATGTAAATGAACCTTATTAGACAAATTTTTTTTTACTGTACATGGGAGAAAATTATTTTTAAATGAGTTTTTTTCTTCTCTTTTGGATTCAGTAAAATTGCTCACCTTGAATAAGGAAGAGCCACATGAGAAGGAATTAGGGCATGTTACAATCTGGCTGTTTGAGTCAGATGTAAAAAGAAAAAGAAAAAAAAATTGGCATTTCTGAGGTGGAAAAAGCTAGGTCTTCCTCCGTAGGAATCACAGAAATAACTGCTGAAAACCTTCAAACTTTCCAGAGAAACTTCTTTAAAAGTTATGTGTAGCTAAAAATAGGGGGATTATAATGGAAGTCAGTGTGCATGTGTGTACAGTCCCAGAGCGGCAGACGAGGTGTGGGCTGGAAACTCAGGGCTTACGATTTTAAATCTGCCGGTGGATACAAATCTGGTGGCCACAAGAGCATTCAACTCTGAGTGGTTACCTGGGTTCCTTCCCTGTAAAACGGAGATCTCAAAGAAATCTCAGTGAAATGAACTTTAGGTTTATCATTTGGCTTCAAAGAAAACCCCACGAGCCACACAAAGGAATAATGACAATCGTCTTTGAAAGCTTGGCTCAGGGCTGTGGTGGCTTTGATCAATGTAATGCAATCCGAAAGTGGTGGGGACCTCGTCTTTGGGAGCATTTGTGTCTAGACCCAAGATCTTAATTGTGGTTGAACCATGAGAAAATCTCTAACCCAACATGATGGGGGGGGGTTCTCCTAATAGAAACAGTAATACTTACTCCACCACAACAAAGAGTGTTAGGAACACTGCTCTAAAATACAATGGTGCCAGGGGCTGGTGGGGGAGAAGAGAAGGGGTCTGGGAGTAATGTGCCTGCTTAATGGGTGTGGAGTTCCCTTTTAGGGTGATTAAACACCTTTTGAAACTAGATGGAGGTAGAGGTTGTACAACATTGCGAAGGAACTAAACAGCACTTGACTATTTATTTAGTGTGTGTGTGTGTGTGTGTGTGTGTGTGTGTGTGTGTGTGTTACTTCAGATTGAACCCAGAGGCATTCTACCTCTGAGCTACACCCCCAGCCCTATTTTATTTATTTATTTATTTATTTACTTATTTATTTATTTATTTATTTGAAACAGGGCCTCATTAAGTTGCAGAGGGCCTTGCTAAGTTGCTGAGGTTGGCTGCGAACCTGCAATCCTCCTGTCTCAGCCTCCCAAGTACTAGGATTATAGACGTTCGCCACCATGCCTGGCAATTGTTTGCTTTAGAGTGGTTATTTTATGTTACATGAATTTCACCTCAATAAAATAAAACATATTCGTGAGTTGAGTAAAAAGGAGTTCACTCAGCGTAGGCATTATTGCATCACTGCTAGCAGACGTTCATAAGGCACTTTCGACAATTTGGAGGAGGATGGCTGCAATTTACAATTCTATGTCTTTCAAGGCATTAACAGCTTTCATTAGAAAAGGTGCATGGCTGAAACAGAAGAGATGGGTATGCATTTAGACTATGAGTTATCTTTTAAAAACTAGTTTTGTTTTTGTTGTTGCACACTGATACAATAATTGGGTTCTAATCGATTTTAATTTGTAGAAATAGGACTTAGCAGAGAGAGGGAGCAAACCAGTAGGTGAGTTACAACACTGTTGTGTGGAGCTTGAAACCTAACCTTTGGTGTGTTGGTGACACACAGCCCTTCTAAAGCATCCTGACTCATCCACATTTCAAAGAGCGCTCAGATGAAAGGAATGTGACTCAGGAAGAATTTAGGGTGACTGCAAATTGATAAAAGAGCTCACCCTATGTGCCAGGACGCAATTGCTCTGCCTTATGTCGCCCTTTCCTAGGGTGCCAGGGGCCTTTCTGATTCTCTGGTTCCCCTCCTTCCTCAAGCCTACCCCCGAGCTCTTAAGTCAAATAACTAATCTCCACCCTGAGCCTCTGCCTTATTTCTTGCCTCCATTGTCCGTGCGTGCTTAGGTGAACACATTTTGGATGTTGAATGTCATACCAGGTCAGGACCAGTCAAGGAACCAATTTCTGCAAATACATTGTTTGTTTCTAATCTAATGATGAGGCTCACACCCAGAATCCTCCCAGTTGCTGTGTCTCTCTCCAGGTGGAGCTCCAGACTCTCGGGTGCCAGATGATTAAGCCTTGCTTCTAGCAGGGGTTGGAAGCAGCTGCTCCCATATCAAACCTCTTTTCCTCTCAGCCAGTTGCGGCAGAGTCTACACCCAGCTGTGATCCGCGGTGCCCACTGGCAGCTCTCATCTCTACCGACAACCTTTCATCTGGATTCTCTATAAAGTTTTCTTAATATCTGCTTGTTAAACCTGACAGAATGGCATTAGAACAAAGCTAACCTGGCTGCTGAAATGCTGGCAGCAGCATCTGTCAGGCTTTCTGTTTCTGCCTTTGATAAAGTTTTGCCTGGCTATTATTGTGGAAGCCTGGTTGGATGGTTCTGAGGCCTCGGAGCAGAAAGGCATCCATGGGTTACAGAAAGCTCAAAGGGTGATGTGGTCCCAGGGCGTATCCTGAGTTGAGTCATGTATTTCATTCCCTAAATTATTCCCAGTGAATATCAAATCAAACCTTCCCATTTGGATTTATATAAGTATTTTAAAACCCTTTCAAAATACAACTTTTAAACGCTTTTAAACTTGGTTACTCTACTTGAAAATTCCAGAAGCAAGATCTTTAGGCAGTTACAGTAAATAGTCACAAGGATGAGTTGCCTTTTGGGGATCCCAGAGAAAATTAGTATTGAAATGAAGATGAGAAATTAGATTTCCTTGTATAAACAAGAAAATAACTCTCCTTGTGGTCTAACATTGAAGTCTGCATCCCTGTCTGAAACCCAGCTGGTGTGTGAACTGAAATCAGCAGAGCCTAGAGTGTTGCTGGAGAGATGGAAGGGCGAGCTTTGCAAGTTCATGTTGCTATGATGAGTCCATCCAGGCTTCGAAATGATGAAGAGCCCTTTCCAAAACCAGGGCATGACCACTGAGGCTAACTCCAGCTCACAGGCTTTCCCCGCAGGAATGGCAACTGGGTTTCTACCTGTGATCTTTGTACAGACCTGGGGAAGGTCGGATAACAGCCCGGAAACTACTCTCTAAAACGTAGGCAGCTTAGCCCTTGCCAGAAAAGTAGGTGCATAACAAATGCTATTAGCCATTTGATTTAAAAGTAGAGTTGACAAGCGAAAATCGAGGGGGTTTTAAAACACAAGAGTCTTTCCTGGAGAAGAGCATCAATAATGCATTTAGTTTTCCAGATTTAGCCTCTAAGCTTCTGGAGCAATTGCCCTCCTGCTCTGCATCACCACTGCTGGCCAAGAAAAGAGTAAATGGTAGTGTTTATAGAACCATCATTAGCACAGTCCTCGCCCCTTTCTTTATAACTGAATTTTCCATAGCCACTTGCTTTAACCTACTTGAAGGCGAGTGTCGGATTTGAAATATTCTTTGTGATCATCTCTGCTTTCGTCCATAGACTCTAACTGGTCTAGATCACAGTGAAATCTCTGTGAATGTCATTGCCACTACTGAGCTGGCAGAGGGCAGCGAATGGAACGGAACACTCAGAGCTCTCTCTTTATCTCATTCAGCGCTTCTTAATATATGATACACATTTGCAAGGAAGAAAAAGACTCAAGAACTGAGTTATCACATTAGGAACAATGCTATGGTATAATATTGGTTAAACTCAGTTAATGTCAGTTTTAAGTTCAAGAACAAACAGATAAGATTCCTGGTTCTCTGCTCTCCCACACCCAAACTTTCCTCCTCCCAAACTATGCCAGGCAGAGAATTCCCATCTCTAGACTTTTCTCCTTATAAGGTGTGGTTTCTGCCATTAAGTAGTCTGCCTGGAGATGGAAGACTCCAAGCACTAAATTATATCTCCTGTTCCCTGCTCACTGACAGCAACTGTGCCCAGGTCCAAAAGGAGAATTGGGTAGGTGTGTCCAAACAGGAGACAGTGTTCCTACTCTAATTGCCATAAAAGCTTTTGAAGCCATTGTCTGATAGATCTAAGAAGATTGATCCTGGAGGTGTGAGCTCAGAGCTGCAAGTTGGGAGCTCAGGGTTGTAATTCTTGGACTGGCAATGACTCACTGTAGGGCCCCAGGCAAACCCACTCATCTTCTCTTTGCACCAATTTATTCATCTGCAAAACCTAGAGAAATTAACACACAATTTCCTGATGGGGATATTTGATGCTTTAGGCATTAATAATCATGGCTGGTAAGTGGATGGAAGGCACCCCCAGAAGTTTTACCTGCTCGTAGCCTTTCTGAAGTTTGAGGAGGCTTTGTTGTTCTTGCTTCTAAGTCTGGGGTTCCTTCTCTGGAGGTCTTCACATCTATAGTAAGGAAATTAAAATTCCCTTGAAGTTTTGTTCCAATCTTGGTAACCACAGATGATTTCCTTTAGGACTGTGTCACATGGCGGTTTTAAGAAAGAGTTCTCCTCACCTACCGCAAAGACCCCCCTGCCACCCTTGAGGACCAGATGCCCTCCACCCTGGGAATCAGCCTCTGTGGCGGGACCACGTTCTCTCTGAACCCATCTGTGTAAAAGCCTCCTTGTGGTCTTTGGTGTTGGCAGAGCTATAGAGTCAACCAGAAAGCATCATAAAGACACCCTCCTTTGTTGATGCTCTTCTTCCATGTCTGATGAAACAGCCCTTTTGGGGATAAAAACGTCAAAATGAAAAATGATGTGTCAATAAATGGAAATTGAATGAATGTGTTAGCATTAATTTGTTACATTCTACATATGCTCCTCTGAAGAAGTAGTGTTTATATTCAGGCCCAGCTGCAGGCTTCTAGCATGGTAAAGGAAGAAGAGACCCAAGAGAAATGGATCCAGCAGCCCCCACATGGCTTCCATCCCAGCCAGAGCCTCTTGCTTTGCTTACTTCTCTCCTTGGACAGGAGTGCCATTCCTAAGTGCTCTGGGCTCTGGGTGGACCGGCCTCTGCTCTCTGTCTTCCATATTTCAGCTCTCTTGAGTCCTGAAGCGTATTTCTGTCTCATCTACTTAACTCTGCTGTTAAATCCCTGCCACCATGCCTGTCTCCTCAGCTCACTAGATTTTACACTCGTTTGCCAGTGGCTGTGAAAGGAAATGACAGCAGAATTTCTCATGGACCTGGCTCCCATCCAGCATGGAAAACAGACTGAGTTGATGTCTCCCAGAGCCCGTCTTTAACTCAGGTGTCCCCATTTCATTGGGCTCAGCAGATTTCCTACATCTGTGGCGAATGACATTGTAAAGACTTCAACCTGGAGACTCGTTTTCCCCTTATGTGTCTCCACTCCATGTTTAAGCCAAGGAGCCTCTCCACAGGGTCTCAGGCTGAAAAAGTGCAGATTGTATGAGTCCTGCTTTTAGCAGTGCCCTGTGGAATAAGACACCTCCTGCTCAGTGTTCTCTCTACTACTTTTAAGGTGTGAACAGATGACCAGGATCCATGAGCTGACAGCCATGCTGTGTGAACACTAGGATTGGTGAGTGGAATTTGTTCCTGACTTGGGCTTGAAATAAAATAATGGAATGCAGGCATTTAATTCTCTTTCATTCATTTCTTCAGTCTTTTCTTCGCCTGGCAAATACTTACTGAGCTCCTATTGTGTTGTGCACCAAGCTGGCCATTGAGATATGTTTGCTAATATTTATTGAGTGCCTATTATAAAGTAGGTCCAGTGCTAAGTTTGAGCCTCACAAACCTAAGAGATGGTGCTGCAATTCTCTCCATTGTAAGATGAGGAAATTGACTCTTAGAGGTGTTAGGGTGAGTGATGGAGCCAGGATTTGAATGCAGACAATCCCAAAGTCCTGAGTTCTTAGGAGCTATGCCATGCTGCTAGAATGAAAGACTACACTAAACACTGTGAGAGACACCAGGAAAAATATAATGAAATTCCTGTTCTCTAAAAGTTAATAATAATTGTGGGAGTGAACACTTGTTGTACTACCACTTAACTTTAGTATAATCTTAGATCCATTATTTAACTCCTCTGTCTCAATTTCCTCATCAATAGAATGGGCTTGTTAACAGTTCCTATTTCTTATGGTTATTTTGAGGATTCAATGTACTAAAATATGTAAAACAGTTGAGACAGTGCTTTGATGATCTGAGAATTATTATCTATTCTTGTTTTTATTAATAAGTAGCAATCTTCATTCTGCAACTACTATATACTAGATGCTATGTTAATCATTCATAGATCTGCAGTGAATAGGATGTTTAGTAGTGTCCTCATTTATACTCTCATTTGAGTCAAAGTAGCTCCAAGAATAATCCTAACAGTAAGAAGATGAGTTCCCTGTTAGGCAATACATTGTTTACTTGAGACAGAGAACGAAATATTGAGAAAACCAGGAGTTCTTTCCTAAGGCCTCCAAGAACAAAGAAGCATATTGGAGGTAGCCCAAGGAGCAAGGGGCTGAGAAGCTGATGTGTCTGGCCTGGTAGAACTTGTCTAGGAGCAGCTAAGGGAGAAGGAAGCCCAGGCAGTCCCTGGTGATATCATGGTCTTCTACTGGGGACGCAGGCCATCATATCTCTGCTATTTCTCTTATGATCCCTGAAGGATTCTAAAGCTCATCAGTAGGTTTATCTGTCCTTTGTGATTGGGAACGAAGGCAAAATGGAAGAAGGGCGATGAGGACCCATGAAGGGCAGCCTCAGCCCCTCCATTTTGCACTGTGAATCTACTTCCTTCTCTGAAGGACAGAAATCAGTTTGTTCTGGGCTTTCAACACAGGGAGTATGATAGTCAGCTTTCTGTGTGAGTGACAAAATACATGATAAAATCACCCTAGAGGAGGAAAGGTTCATTTGGGCTCATGGTTTCAGTCTATGGTCGCTTGGCTCCCCTTTTTCTGGACCTGTAGTGAGGTAGACCATCATGGCAGAAGGTCCTGGCAGAGGAAAGCTGTCACCTCTTGGTGGCTGGCCAGGCAGCAGCCAGGAAGCAGAACGAGGAGAGAGAGAGAGAGAGAGAGAGAGAGAGAGAGAGCTGGGAAACAAGATACACCCTTCAAAGTCACTTTCCCCAATGACCTACTTCCTCCAGTTAGGTTCCAACCTCCTAAATTTTTCACCAATCCCCCCCATAGTCCATTAAATTATTAATCCATCAATGGATTAATCCATTGTTATGGTTGGAGCCTTTATGTTCCCCTCACTTCCGAGGGTTCACCTCTGTGGGCAAAGCCTTCAATACACGAGCTTTTGGGCTACATTTTAGACCCAGACCATAATGGAGACTATGTGAACAAGGGGATATAATAGAATTCATTTAGGAGGAAACGGGTGTCTGCAGGTGTGTTTCTGTGTTCCATGAACATGCTATATTCAGAGAGACACATGCAAGAAGGAATAGCCTTCCATTTCCAGGGAATGCAAATCCTTTACTCACCCAGTTTCTTTACGTAGGTGTACTTAACTCCAGATAATACTGCCAAAGACACCAGTTGGTATTGTTACTCTCCAAAAACTCAATTATTTGAAGACTGAGACTTAGCATAGCCACTTTGATTCATAAAGGAGAAATGATATTGAACAGAAGATGGAAGTGGGATTTGAAAATTCTTTATTGAAAATCTTGAAACTTATTTTTCTTTGTTTCCATGATGGTAAGAATCCTGGAATATGACTGGTTGTGCAGACTATGATGAGATGACTAGCCATTCTCCTGACATTCCCATAGTGACATGTCCCTTTAATTGCTTCAAAGAGAAGCCCCCAACCCAGGACCACCTGAGTATGAAGCAGCAAGATCACTGCCACCATGTCCTGCCTCTTCCCCCTAAATTCCTATTCACCCCCAAAATGGGCTTCCTTTTCAAGACTGCAAAAATAATCGAGTGTGCCCCCCTTCCTCATGGAAGAGCACTATTTTCCACCTCCTACAGCTTTCTTTGTTCAGAACTGTTCATTCCTGGCAGTGATATTCTTAAACCAGGGAAGAATGAGGAAATTTCACTGTCTTGGTGAAATTACCTCATTTAGGAATAATTGGTATTCACAGAAGAGATGCACATTTTCATCCACCTAGTAATGAACAAATTAACAAGACACCTACTGAGTTGTGTTAACAAAATTACTAAATGTAAAAGGAACTAATTACTAACCACTTCATCCAGACAAACTCAAAACTGCATCCATAATGGGCTTTGTGGCTGACTTGATGCAGACTGTGGAGAAAGGAAATGAACAGGTGCCTGGAGATCAAAGACGCTGTCCTTGGGGATTGTTTCGGAAGAGGTGCCTGTTCCTCGAGACCACAGAGATTGCTTCTAGAAGCTTTTCATCCTTGCCGGTGAAAATGTCAGTACCATTCCCACTCTCTTTTCAGGGATAACTGTTTGTTATCCATAAAATAACAATCAAAGCATATGGAGATGGATTTTAGAAATAGTCATCTTTCTTGAAAAGATGTAGGCAGCCAACAGGTTCTGTGATTATGGGGTTGGCTAGGCAAATTCATAAGGGGCCTGGGCTTAGTGCCTGAAAGGATTTAGCCTCAGGGAAGATGTCTGATAAAAATGAAAGCAGGATTCCCATGTAAATACTACATTTTGGTATTTACTCACATCAAATACTTCTTTTTTGATGATGTTTGAAAAGGTCTGGAAGTAGATTTTTAGACTATTACTTAGGTCCACCTTCCCAAGTTATATCTAATTGCATGTGATAAATTTATTTTTCTCTGAATTTATAATAGACACCAGAGAAATTTGATGTAGTGTTTAGACTACTTAGCTTAAACTCAATATTTCAATAATTGTAGTGGGAAGTCAAAGGAAAAATAAGTTATTTTATTTTATTTTTTTGCAGTACCGGGGATTGAACGCAGGGGCGTTCTACCTCTGCGCTACGCCCCCGGCCCTCTTTTTTTATACTTTATTTTGAAACCGGGTCTCATGAAGTTGCAGAGGGCCTCACTAAGTAGAAAGAGAGAGAGAGAGACAGGGAGAGAGAGAGAGAGAGCGAGTGAGAGAGCTGAGGCTGACCGCGAACCCGGATCCTCCGGTCTCCGCCTCCCAAAGTACTGGGATTACAAGCGTGCGCCACCATGCCCGGCTAGGTTATTTTAAATGTAAGATGAGGTAGGAGAATAAAAGACACCTTTGGTCACTTCATGCATTCATTCATCCATCAATTCATTCATTCAGAAGATATTATTGGTTCGCTACTATGGGCCAATAAGATTCTAAATGCTAGGGATAAAACAGGAAACAAGTAAAGTCTCTACTCTCAAACAACATAAATTCTGGGGCATATGACAGATAAAAAGTAAAAAAAAAAGATGGAAAAGAATTTTAAAAAAAGATGATTTCAGAGAATGATAAATAGTCTGAAAAAAAAAAGAAACAGCATGTGATGGTTCCATGGGTGGGTGTAAGGACATCAAGAAGGGTGATTAAGAAAGGGTTAGCACTGTGCTCTTGAAGTTCATCTAATCTGCACAGGACTAGATTTTATATGGGAATCAGTGTGAAGAGCCAATTTCCAAAGTCCTTACCAACCATTGGTTCTTTGATTAGATTTTCTGTACCTGATTGCATTTTCATTGTTCATGTATGTGTAGTAAGGTGTTGATTATTCTCTCATTGCTGCCCTAAAACAAATTTCCCTGCACCACTGTAAGGGGAGAGTGTTCTGCATTTGCCTCCAGAACACCACTGAGTTCTCTTTATAGAGGGCTCCTCTGTTTTGCTAAATGGAACATGTTGAATGGATCTCAGCGTTAAGGCAAAACTACCTGAGTGGATAGCTCAAAGTGAGTACGGGTGGAAGTAGAGTCTCTCCATTGGAGTTTCTAGCATCTACACTCAGGGTAGGAGTGTGGTAGGAATGGAGATGGAAGTCAGGCCCTAGGCATTGAGAATGGCTGGGCAAAATGAAGTTTGTTGGATTATAAGTAAGTGAATAAATTATTCAAGGAATGAATTAAATAAGTCTGTGCTCTTAGAAATTATCTCCGATATTGGGGAATAAGGTCAAGATGCACCAGTAGAAAAGCTAACAACACACACACACACACACACACACACACACACACACACACACTCAGTTCATACTAATAATTTTCCCAAAGTGTGGCTGAGAAAGGACACCCAGGGTCTTTTTCTGATTGGTCTGACATGATGGGTTTTGTAGACATTTTCATTTTAGGGGATGTTGTCTTCGAGATATAAGTCCAAGAGCTTTACCTCATACTTATAAAAATATGTAAGTCTTTCTTTCTTTCTTTCTTTCTTTCTTTCTTTCTTTCTTTCTTTTCTTTCTTTCTCTCTTTGTTTCTTTCTCTCGCTCTCTCTCTTATACTGGGGATAAAACCCAGGGGCATTCTACCTCTAAGCTACACCCCTATCCCTATTTTACTTTTTATTTGGAAATAGGGTTTCATTAAATTGCTGAGAGCCTTGCTAAGTTACTGAGGCTGGCCTCAAACTTAGGATCCTCCTGTTTCAAAATCCCAAATACTGGGAAGCCACCACGCCTGGCTTATCTTTTCTTTTGTAACAGGAGCCATCCCAATGACTGGCAGATATAGGAACATTAAATTTCCTTTTAAGTAAAGCAAAGAGATTAAAACAGGAGAAGGTAGTATCACCAAAATTAGAGAGCCATTAGCAAATTGGTGACTATTGTGAGGTGGTGGAAAAAATAATAGACCAGGATGGAAAGAGCTGGCTGGTGGCTTTGGATGAGTTACTTCACCTCTCTGAGGTGCAGCTTTTATATACAGAGGCTACTTTGTGTCAATTTTCAAAATACATTTTATGAAGACTCCAAAGGAAAGTAAAAACAATTCCATGATGAAATCTACTACATCTTATACCTTTCTATCAGATGTTTATGAAGCACTCTGAAAGTCTTGTAATAAAGACACCCATTTCACTTTGTTCAAAAGAACATTTCCGAAACTTTTTCCTTTTGATAACTGTTGACATATTTTGAAACTATTTTTTGCCTGAGAAATGTGATCTTAGGATGTTGATCAAGACTCTATAATTGATATTCATGTACACACACACACACATATACACACACACACACACACACACACACACACACACACACACACACAGCATATCCACATCTCCTTCCTTCCAAGTATTTCTTTCCCATTTATCCTACTTTACTGAACCACTATATTTGAAGCTCAATCTAAGTTCAATTCACCTCTCTTTAAAAGTGCCTTTGTACTCCCATCAAAACTCTTATCAGAAACACAGCTTCTTAAATGTTCCAAATCCCAGCTCCTTCCAAACAAAAAATCACGTCTTTGAGTAAAAGCCATAGACAGAGGAATTCTTCTTATCTGTAGGCCTTTTGCTAATTTTCCTGAAATGGAGCTACCCTGTCATTGATTATTCTTTTGTACATAGGTGGAAAGATGTTGAGTCCAAGGAACATGCACACTGGATGTCGCTCGCTAACGTGTGGACACCAGCTGATGATGAAGCAGCTTTTCAAGGCTTCCCTGGGTCTTAGTCCATTGGGACCACTAAAACAAAATCCCATAAGCCGGGTAGTTTATAAGCAACAAAAGTTTATTTCCCACAGTTTTTAAGGCTGGAATATCCAGGATCAAGTTGCCAACCGATCTGGTATCTGGCAAGGGCCAGGCCAGCTTTCTGGTTCATAGATGATATCTTCTTGCTGAGTCTTGCTCTCTGGGACTTCTTTTGTAAGGACACTGATCCCATTCATAAGGTCTCTGCCCTCCTGAGCTAATCATCGCTAGAAGACCCAACCTCTTAATGCCATCACATTGGTGATGAGGCTTGAAGACATGAATTCTGGGAGGGCATGAACACGCAGTCCATGACACCCTGAAACCTTTTGGCTTTGTGATCTGTACAAGAATCCCTTTCTCCTTTGCCTTCACCCTTTTCTTACTAGGTCACCAGTTCATTTTCAATTTTAAACAGTTTCTGGTGCAGAATTGATAGATAGATGTTCAGCAAAAGATTGTGGAGTAAACAAATGTGACTGGGGAGAGAAGGAAGGAGAAAGAAAGGGACGAAGGAAAGGAGGAAGACATGTCTCATTATAATCCGAGTGGTTCCATCCAATTTTTGGAAGCAGCATTTCCATTTTACATTGTAATATAATATGCTATATTCTGAAAGTTTCTCACATTGCCCTAGTCAATGCGTGCTTTACTTCCAATCATCCTACAGCATCTGCTTTTTAAGCTGGTGGCGGCCACTCATTCCCAGAGATACTTTGGGATTAGCTACAGGCTAATCAATAATATGCTAATACTTTTGGAGAGATTCTGTTCCAGAAACATAATTGTTGGGGATTTTATTCTATCATTTGGCTTGAAGCACAGCATGTAGTTGTCACAAGGGGACATTTGCTCCGGGGGTGAGTGTGACATTGATAGGATCTAATTTCACACCCAATACAACAGGTTGAGGAGCATCACTACTTTGCAAACCTTAAATTTTGTCTGCTGTTTGGTGCCTTTTTGTTGCCAGACTCTATTTCCTAGTTTGCTCTGCCAAAACTGGCAGGCTAGCAGCTTTTCAGAAAAATTAGGCAGAGGATGTAATTTTCTGTAGCATATGATGAAAGTTGGAAAAAAAGCCATGAAAAGTACTAAAATGTCTTTATACAAACGCAAGGGCTATAGGAGGTTGGCAAGAAGATAACTGTGTATCTGAGTGAAGGAGGTTATGACTACATTTAGATAAACAAAATCTGCTAAGATCATTTTCATAGCTAAGATGTCATCCTTAAAAGATAAATACCATAGAGGGATTGTATAAAGAAAAAAATAGATGAAGGGGTAGCATCTACATCAAAGTCTTTTTATAAATGTTAATGAGAGATTAATTGGAATTGAGATAAGCACTAAATTGAATTGAGACTTATGAAACAGTAGCATATACGAGCTGTACAGTTCCTTGCCTGCTTTCAAAGTGCTTCCAATTTTGTGCTAGATACTATATTCTCAAAAAAGGCTAACATTTGACTTTATTTCATCTGTTCAAAATTATTTGGATTTATCTGTTCATCAAATACATCAACTGCTGAGCTTTCTTGGGGTTACAAAGTCACAAAGAATAGATGTGTTTTCAGTTCTACAGGAATTTGTAAATTATTGTAGGATTCACAGACAATTCTCATATAAGGCACAATGGAATACTCACCGAATGAATGATACCTTCAAATTTTCTAGGAATTCAGAGGAGGAAAGTGTCACTTCTTCCCCATATAATCAAGGTTAGTGGGTTGTGTGTGTGTGTGTGTGTGTGTGTGTGTGTGTGTGTAAGGTGGCATTTGAATGGGGCCTTAAATATTTAGTAAGATTTCAGGAAGAGGTGATAGGTCTGCAGGATTAACTGCAAAAGGCCGTGAATGAACCATGGTGAGAGGGCAGAAAAGACTGTCTGCTCTATCAAGTCTACTCCTTAGCTTTTTTTTCCCTAGATCAGTTGCTGACTCTACCTGGACAGCCATGCTGAGAATCTACAAATCATTCACTAATTTCCTAATATACCTAATTTCCTCTTCTCCAAATCTAACGTGTCACTAAATTCTGCTGACAATTTGATCCTCTTCCCTTATCATCCCCAAATCTGCCTTAGTGAGAATGTTATCACCGTATTGCTTAGATTAAAGCAGATGCCTTTCCCTGTCCTCCTTGTTTCCAGACTGCACTGTCATAATCAACCCTTCCTTGAGCTTCCTATCAGAGAGATGGTTCTAATGATGTCTACCTCCAGAGTATGGCTGTGTGTCCTCCATGACTCAGCCCCTGTGGCCCATCCACTATCTCCGCGTGTGCAGTGGTCTTTCCTTAGTAGGTAATGGAACATCCTCACCATCATTTTCCTCACCATAATTTTTACTTGGAAACAACATGATAAAAGAGAAAGATTAATTTAGTGTCTCTTTGTAGGAAAGATTGAAGAGTAAAATGATTATATACTTGCTTTGAAGTTAACAGATATGGATTTGAATTCTAGATTTGCTACCAAATGGCTGTATGACTTTGGGCAATTTACATAAAGGCTATAAGCCTCACAAGTTCCTAGTGAAGATTAAACTCCATAATGCAGGCAAAGTGCTTAGCAAATCTGCTGGAACATAGCATAACTGTACATGCTCAATAGTTGGTAGCTTATTTTTTTCTTTCCCTTCTCTCCCCAGCAAGTACACACTCGTTTTTAAATTTTAAATTGGGAAGTTTAAGAAATGTAATGAGTCACAGAATAGGGGGAAATGTAAACTGTTAAGTATTGAAGGAGAAGGGAACTTAGTTAAATAAAAGTTGTAATTCCTCTTGAAATTAATAAAGATGTAATGAGTCTTAGATGGCTCTGCATTTTCTTCTAATTCTCTAGAGCCTAAGAAATGACCTGAATTGATGAAAAGGGGGGGATAAATTAAAAGTAAAATACATAGTGAGTGGGGAAAAGATGCAAGGACCGAGTGAGTTAATTTTAATGAAACTAGATTAAGTGTTATTAAGAAGGAAAAATTTTCTTAAGAAAATACATTTCTAAATTCAAATAAGAAATGCCATGGCAATATGATGAATATAAAGTGGAAAAACTCTGAACATTTATATTTTAATTGTATTTAAAGCCCAAAAAATTGCAAATAAGAAAGTCTTCAATCAGAAATTAATGAAGACCCTTTGGGAAAAGAAAAAAGTAACTGACAAAAAGTTCTCAGCCAAGGTTTGAAATATGGAAAATTAAGAAAGCAGATACATGCAAGGGTGAAAGAGAATTGGCCATCACTTATAGAGCTACTTATAATTACTCATTAAATGTGCCACAGGATTGGAAGCTCTCTAAGATGAATGGGAAATGCCAGAGAAGCTCTATTAATCCTGAGTTTGACCAGTAGGTGCAACATCAATGCTTGGTCAAATTAAGAAATGACTATGCACCTATTCAAGTGCTTTAGAAATCAATGTAATAGAAATTACACTCTCCTGAAAAAGTTAATACAATCCTCAACAAATGTCTAATTTATTTCTAGAGAGTAATTTCTATTACATTGGTTTCTAAAGCATTTGAGTTTATTCACTCATTCACTGATCATTTAACTCCTGCTTTTCTTGTGTCTGGCATCATGCTCAGTAATGTGGGTATTCTGGTATAAACAATGGAGACACACATTCTGCTCTCGAGACTGGAATCTACTTCCAAATATTAGGGCTAGAGCCCTCAGGGCTTAATGTAATGTCCATCTGCACACTGCTCAGAATGCACCCCTGACATACCACAGGCACCAGTCAGGCTTCTGTTTATGCCATTAAGTCCTATCATCTGATGGAAGGCTACTGCTGATCTCAGGACTTAAAAATTCTCCAGTGTAGCTTAAGAATTTTAAACTCAGAAAATTAACATTGGAGCCAAGACAGATATAACTATCTTTTTTTTTTTAATCTTGGAAGACAAGACTAGAAAGGAGTCATTCGGGGATATAGTATACTGGAATGGCCAACTCTGGAGTCAGGCATTTTAGGTTTGAATTCCAGCTCTACCTTTGGATGAGTTACTTAACCGCTCAGCAAAGGGAAGAAAATAATAGGCACCATCTCAGAGAGTCATGGTGAAAATAAAACGAGATGTCATAGGTACAGAGCAAGCTGGGTATACACCCTAATGATGACAACAATGATGCTGTCACTGGGGATGAGGAGGAGGAGGAAGAAGATGTCAATAACCAAGGAGCGTGAAAAGAATATTGTGCCTGTTGTTGGAGCACATGTTTTTCCTTTCCCAAAGCTAACTGCTTGATATTTAGAATCTCCACATTCTACACCTTTCTTTTTTTAAATTTTAACTGACCAACAATAATTGCGTGTGTATTTATGGGGTGCAATGTAATATTTCTATATATGTATATATTGTGAGACGATTGAATCAGACCATTATGCCCGTCTTCTTTGAGCAAAGGTGATATGTTAAAAAGCAATAATAATATGTTAGGAAGCACAACTACCTGCTGAGTCCATTATGGCCTAGTCACTACCTTGTGCCCAAATCATACATTATTTGTATTTAATGCTCTCAATAATCCCATCAATAGATATTCACATGATTTAAGAAACAACTAGAAACAATTGAGAGTGAGAATTTAAAATCTTGCCCTCCATTGCAAACTCCTGCCTGAATCAATTGGCACTGTGATAGCTGTATTATTGTGATTTTCTGCTTATATCATTTCTCCCATATTTATTAGTTGGTGTTTTATTTTAAGAAATAATTTTTGCTACTGCTACACTTACTTGTTTATATCAGTATGGACCCACACACTCCAACTTAATTTAACTGGTTATGCTTCATTCTTCTTATTATTTATGAGGATGCCCAAATGCTTCCCCAAATGGCCAATGGCGATTCCTTCCAGTGTCTTTCTGATATTTGTTCATCTTGTGTGCGTGTGTGTGTGTGTGTGTGAATTTCCTCACTTTTTTTGGTCATAAGTTCTTTCTGGTTCATTTTGTATTTTACTAGCCCTAGCTCTGAAACAGCTCATTTCTCCCCAAAGCCCTGGTTCCTTTAGTGGAGAAGGGTATTTAGAAACCAAGTTGTAGGTGTTTGGTGTGATCAGTGCCACTTGTGTCTTCGTTCATGGCCCTCTCAGCACAAAAAGCTAGAAATAGATTTATTTTGATGTGTATATGGAAGAAGGAAAACGTTAAATAAGGTCTTAAAAATGTAGGTAAGCCGGGCGTGGTGGCGCACGCTTGTAATCCCAGTACTTTGGGAGGCGGAGACCGGAGGATCCGGG
>PVJS01001434.1:0-98021 GCA_004027185.1 Glis glis | reverse complement strand
AAGTAGAGAGAGAGAGAGAGAGAGAGAGAGAGAGACAGGAAGAGAGAGAGAGAGAGAGAGAGAGAGAGAGCTGAGGCTGGCCGTGAACCCGGATCCTCCGGTCTCTGCCTCCCAAAGTACTGGGATTACAAGCATGCACCACCACACCTGGCCATTCAGAGCTTTCTAACAGACAGGCATGTAACAGACAGAAAAGTTCAAAAGCATCACTTTTTAAGAATTTCATTGGAGAGAAACGTCTCTTGGAGACGTTTGGAGAGAGAGGGATTGCTGTCTCTAGGGTGGCCCAGCAAAGAGCCACACTGCAGTCCTTGATACTCCTCCACATTTACAGCTATGGTCTTAATGTCAAATGTGAACCTTACGTATTTCATCTGCTTTAATTCTACAATGTAATAATAACCTGGAGGAGATGAGGAAGTTGAGCCTCTATAGGTTTAGGAATGGGTGCTACATGATATAACTGTACATGGCAGAGCCTAGATTCCATCATACTGACTTCAAAACACGTGTTCTTATTTTTATGCTTCTGTGAGCTTCCATCAAAGTGTCTTTCTACAAATCAACTCTTTTGTTGTTGTTGTTGTTCCATGAATATTCTGCTTTGCTATTCCTAGGATGTTTAACTGTTTTACACTGGAAAAATCTCAGAAGTCAAGCCGCATCCTGCCATGGATAGGGTACCATTTCTGCTCCTGACCAAGAGGCAGTCCTGAGGCAGCGGCCACTGAGTGCCCTGTGCACACTCGGCTCACATTCTGGGATCAGAACTAGTCTATCAAAATTGTATATAGTTTCAAATCACAAGCAATTTAAGTATATAGAAATTCTGGGTGTTGAGAAACATGATCTTTTTTTAGGTTTAACGTTTACTTCTTTCAACCATTCCTGATACAAGTTCCCTCCCAAGCCACAACCAGTTCTCTGTGTGCCTTTGCTCCTTTCCTTTCCTCTGTCTAGAAATCCTTCCTTCATTCTTTTCCTGGTTTGCTGTTCTCCAAGACTCAGAGTTCAAGAGGCAAGTCCAAGAGTCACCTCTAGGCAGCCACCCTACAGCACTGAACACATTTGTCCCTTATCAGTCTCTGCCACTACATTTTCTGCTCTTGAAGAGCAGAGCCTCAACCATCTCTAGGTCCCTGATCATATAGAAAGTAGTATAGAGTAGTAAGTATCTGAAGTGACTATTTGCTGAATGAATAAGATTTGCGCTGCATGGAAGCTGTGATCATCATTGTGGGCTGGATCGGCCTGCTGGAAGTGCAGCGAGATTTAATATGGTCACAGCACTGTGCAGAAGAGGAACACTGCCTTTGGAATTAGAACAACACATCAACAAACAGAGTCTGAGGCCCAGCACTGCCGCTCACAAACTGCGGCATCCTGGGAAAGTTACATGACCTCTTTGTAAAAGGGGATGACAATATTCCCACCACATAAGATGGAGGGAAGATGACACGTGCCCGGCAGACACCCTATTCATGTGAGCTCCCTTTACCCTCACAGCAGCTGGAGCTCAGCCAGAAGAGCAAAGTTTAATACAGAGCAGGGAATTCCTACAATTCTATGTGGCTTTGGTATCCATTTTGATATAAGTTGAACTTTCACATACCAGAAGGAGGACTTAGTCAACCTTCATGCAGTTTCCAGTTCTCTGCCTCCTCCCAGTTCCTCAAGGTGGTCCATCCATATTTCTGGCTTAAACAACTCCCTCCTGGTGACCACCTCCATACGGGACAGCTAGATACTACATACTTGACTCACCCCTCTGACTCCACACCCTGGGTGGACTGCACAGATAAGCCACAGTGACCATCCTTCAACCACACCATGACCCCATGGAACTTGCTCTAAACCCACCAGTTAGGACTCTCCATGAGAAACCTAATAAAGGCCTCAGTCCACACAGGTCCTTTTCTCTTGCTCTCTCTTGACCCCACCTGCTGGTTGAGTCTGTGCGTCCCACTCAACTCCCTGCTCTTTTTGTTGGCCCTGCAAGGCGGGCTGCCCTACTCATTTGGGGACCTGTAGGTAATAAACTGCTTCTATCATTTCATGTGTTTTTTTTTTGCATTGTCTCTTCTGTGTGTCATAGGACCAACACACCCAAAGATAACTTTCTTTCTTCCTTCCTTCCTTCCTTCCTCCCTCCCTCCCTCTCTCTCTCTTCTTTCTTTCTTTCTTTCTTTCTTTCTTTCTTTCTTTCTTTCTTTCTCTTTCTTCTTTCTTTCCCTCCCTCCTCCTCCTCCTCCTCCTCCTCCTCCTCCTCCTCCTCCTTCTCCTTCCTTCCTTCCTTCCTTCCTTCCTTCCTTCCTCCCTCCCTCCCTCCTTCCCTCCCCCCCTCTTTCTTTCTTTTTTCTTTCTTTCTCTTTCATACTGGGAATCAAACCCAGGGGCATTCTACCTCTGAGCTACACCTCCAGCCCCATTTTATTTTTATTTTGAAACAGGGTCTCACTAGGTTGATGAGAGTCTTTCTAGTTGCTGAGGCTGTCCTTGAACCTGCGATCCTCCTGTCTCAGCCTCTAAGTACTAGGATTACAGTGTGCACCACCATGCCCGGCTTGATAACTTCTTTCTTGATTAGGGCTGTACTAGAGATGGTAGGAATAAGCTGGATTCAGGTCAGATAAGAACCAAAGGTATTTGCCAGTATAAGTTTCCTGTGAGTGGGACACCTGGTCATGGGTTAGACACTTCAGCCTTAGACTATCCACCAGGATAAAGAAGTATCCTGTGAAAGGTGCATTGTAAACATCTATAACCAAATTTTTGATATCCCATCAAGGGCAGAGTTAAAGTTTATGGCCACTTTTCTGAGAGAGATCATAAGACCAAATTAGAGAAAAACATAACACATCAAGAATAATAAACTACTAACAAGGGTGTTAGCTATAAAAAGGGAAAACATATCTCTAAAGAATATCCTGAGAGGGAGAGGAATGAATAAAGGAGAAAATTTAAAAGGGAGGTTGAATTTTGTCCTCCAAAATGTATATGTTGAAGTCCTACTAAAAAATGACTCTATTTTGTAATGGAATTACTATGGACATAATTAGTTAAGTTGTGATAAGGTCTTACAGGAGTAGGGTCAGTCCCTAATCTAATAGGACGTGTCTTACATATAAAGAGAAATCTGGATGCCAAAATGCACACAAGGAGAGTGCCGCGTGAAGACGGAGGCAGAGACCAGGGTGATGTTTCTACAAGCCCAGGAAGGCCAAGGATTGCCAGAAAACCACCAGAACCACGGCCCGGGTTCTCTCTCCCAGCCCTTGGAAGGAGCTAAGGCTGCCAGCACCTTCATCTTCAATGTGTGGCCTCCAGAACTTTAAGACAATACATTTCTGTTCAAGCTACCCAGTTTGCTCTAGAAAACTACTACAGTTGCCATCCTCCCCAAAACTAGGATTCAGGCCTCATTAGGGAAGTTCCCTAATAGGAACTCATTAATTAATTTGCTCAATCAGCCACGGTCGGGACTGGTCTAAGTCACAGGGTTGAGGCTGGCAGGAGGCAGCCCGCATCGCTCTTAGGTGGCTGCTGGGAGCCTCCTGAGTCTGCTGGTGCTGGTGGGCTGCGGCTGGAGGGCATAAAAGAGCAAGATGGAACTGTGGGTGCCACTGAAGCTCCATGGGAATGAGCAGCAGTGGATGCCCACCCCTTCTGTGGCCATGCAGAAGGAGCAATAAGAAGAGAAGGGAGGAATGCTGGATGCGAGGGAGAGAAGCCCCTCTTCTATCAATGTTCTCTACATATCAGGCAGGTACTTTTGAGATTCACACCAAGGAAACTAACCACCTAGCAGTGTCACTGTGCCCTTTATACGCACATAAAATGCTGTTTGGGAAGTTTTAGGTGCCTCCCTGGACGACCCATTGAAAGGTCCCGCTACTCCTCTTGTCTCCCCCCACAGCATCCCTGCCTCCGCACAGGGAGACGTTCAAAGCACAAATGCATGTGATCTTCAGCGTGAGGAAGAGGAAAGCGCCCAGCTTCACAGTGCTTACTCACATGAGAACACAACGGCATGCTTGATGATTAGGGGTGGAAGAGGCACGTGGCTCCACCCACGCTTGGCCAAGTAACTCAATCAAAGGAAACGCTTGTGTGTCTGCATGGGTGCTGTTGGACGGGACAGCTGACCCACTGACCGCTTGCCTGCTGAGGATAACAGGCACTGTGTTGGATGTTGGGGGAAATGATGCTGAAGTATGCCTAGCCCCTGCTCTGTTCAGTCTAGAGAGGAAAGGAGATAAACAGGCAAATAAACACAGTAGAATGAGAACTATGCAGATGCTCCTCAACTTAACAATGGATTATGTGTTGATAAGCCCATTGTAAGTTGAAAATATTATAAATCAAGAATGCATGTAATATATCTGACTTCCTGAGCCTCCTAGCTTGGCCTAGCCTATCTTTTTTTTTTTTTTTTTTTTTTGCGGTACCGGGGATTGAACCCAGGGGCGTTCTACCTCCGCGCTACATCCCTGGCCCTATTTTTTATACTTTATTTTGAAACCAGGTCTCACGAAGTTGCGGAGGGCCTCACTAGGTAGAGAGAGAGAGAGAGACAGAGACAGAGACAGAGACAGAGAGAGCTGAGGCTGACTGCCAACCCGAACCCGAATCCTCCGGTCTCCGCCTCCCAAAGTACTGGGATTACAAGCGTGCGCCACCACGCCCGGCTAGCCTAGCCTATCTTAAGCACATTCAGAACACTTCCGCTAGCCTAGAACTGGGCAGAATCATCAAACACAAAGCTGATTTTATAATATAGTATTGGATATCTCAAGGAGCTTATTTCACTGTACTGGAAGTGAAAAACAGAATGGGTGGTGCTTGGGCATGCTTTCTCATCATCGTAAAGACAAAAAAAAAAAAATCATTAAGTCTAACCACTATAAGTCAGGATGTCTGTATAGGCTTGAAGTCTACCCCGGTACTATGGGAGCGAGGAGGCAGAGGACCTGTTCATCCTATTGAAAAAGGACTCCACTTAAAAACAGTAGTGTGCAAACTGCTTCACTTAAACTTTTAAAATGAAACCCTGTAAACTTTGGGTTACTTTCCTGTTTAGTGTTTTATGCTATACAGAGATGTAAGCAACAATTATTAGGTCCAGGGAAGGAACAGGGACCGGATGACTTGTTATCGCCCTTGAGGAAACACTCGGATCCACCACCTTCACCTTCAAGACGTCTTTTTGCTCAGCCCCCCCCCCGCCAAAGTCAAGGAAAACACCAAAAAGTCAACAATAAAGATACACAGTTTATAAAATCCCCCAAATCAACTACATTTGAAGACTCATTCTGGTTGCCATTCCTTGGAGAGATGTGAGCAAGTAAATATTCAGCCGCAAAAGAAGAAAATAGTGTTGGCGTGTCAGGCATGGGTGAGATGGTCCACACAGTGCAGCCCTGGGTGTTAGCCGAGAAGCAAGGCTGGCTCTGGCGTGGTGTCACCCCTGCTCCCGGGACACCCAGCGGAGGGAGGCCGCAGGGCTTCGGGAGAGACGCGGTGCATTTCCACTAATGGAGACTGGCAGGCAGCCTCTTAGGTGGCTGTCTGATGACCTCTTGTTTTTCTGGGTGGGGCACGGGAGAGAGACGCTGGAGCTGGCAATCTGGATGTGAGCACAGCTGGGCGCCTTCATGGCACCCGAGCCGTTAACACACATCTAGGGGTGACTGTGGCAAAGTCACGGGTACTGGCAAGTCACTTCTCCCTTCCCTGCCAAAAACAAGAGAGCAAATTAATTGTCCAATTTGTACACTTTTAGAGAGTGCTGTGAGCAAAATCAGCATTAGGCATTGAGTTGGCCTCTCCCGACTGGCTTAAAGAAAACATTTGATTTTTGATTTGTGAAAATCATTCTTCGTACATCTTTTGGATAAATTCCCCAATGGACACTAGATATTTTCTCTCGTTTTGAAGGGGAAAAATATCTGCAAGGAAAATTTGAATGTTTTTAACGTCCTCCACCCAATTCCACTCTCCAACCAGGATGAACCCCTTGTCAAATATTCTTTTGTGGGCAACTCCCTTAGGCCTCAAAGCCAGCAGGGGAGAATCCTGAGGAGCAAGTAGGTGTGGTGGCTCATGCCTGTAATCCCAGTACGTGGGAGGCTGAGACAGGAGAATCACAGGTTCATGTCCAGCCTCAGCAACTTAGCAAGACCCTCGGCAACTTAGTGAGACCTTGTATCAAAATAAAAAATAAAAGGGGCTAGAGGTGTAGATCAGATGTAGAACGTCCCTGGGTTCAATCTCCAATACCAAAAGAAAAATAAAGAATCCTGGGGAGTGAGAACATGGGGTCCCCAAAGGCTCAGGGAGCCATAGACAGTGCCTCCTGCAGAGTCCCATTCCATACATTCAGAGCCTGGGACTAAATAGGAAATGCCCAGGTGCCAAAGTAAATGAGTCTCCTCCCTGGGGTGGTGCCAAGGCCCTGGATTTAGACCACAGCTGAAAGCACCCTTGGAAAACTTCTGGAAAGCTCCCCTAGGAAGATGGAAGAAATGCACACACTGTCTCTGTGTCCAGCATGACGGCACGGAGTCTGCGCTACAGCAGCTGCAGGGCTTTGCAGGGAGCCCCAGCTCAGGGATCCGGAGCCTTACGCTGTCCCCGGTGGCCCTCTACAGACAGTTGAAGAATTCTGAGGCAGGGAACACAAGCCAGGAGAAAGGGGACTTTGATTTGTCAGCTCTTGAGTCTCCCCTCCATCCTCCTTCCCTCCAAACATACCATTATGGATTGCTCTAGGAGCAAGCCCTTGAGGCAGGTTTTCAACTTGGTGCGTGAGGTAGAAGCCAAGAGGAAGCTCACTGGATCTAAAAGAAGACTAGTATTAGTCAAGGGGGGTAAGGATTGAAGTGGATCTCAGAAGAGGTACTGTTGAGGGCGGGGGTCCATGTGGCCCCATCTTCTGATGTGCCACAGCAGTCTTGTGCAGTCTCCGAGCCTAGGAGCACGCTCGGCTGTGGCAGCTGTCCCTGTCCACTCCATTCCCACTTGAACTTCAGAAATGGGTCTTGTCCTCCCAAAGAGAGATTGCCCCAGGTCTGCCCTTACAGACAGCTGCAAGAGACGGAGTCATGCAGACCACTCAGGAAGGAGGAGAGAGAGAGGAGAGGCCAGGCCAGCGAGGAGGCCCTGACCTTGGCCATGTGGCTTCCTTTAATCCTGACCAGGGCTCCCTCTGTGGGGAGCCGGGCCCCCTCGGGATGCAGAGTCTGAACTCCTGCCAGCCTGGCCAAGCAGCTTTAAGAAGCTGCAAATAAGAAGGAGCTGTTCAGCTGGGCGTGGTGGCGCATGCTTGTAATCCCAGTACTTGGGAGACCGAGACAGGAGGATCCGGGTTCGTGGCCAGCCTCAGCTACTTAGTGAGGCCCTCCGCAACTTAGTGAGACCCTGCTTTAAAATAAAGAATATAAAATAGGGCTGGGGGTGTAGCTCGGAGGTAGAATGCCCCTGGGTTCAATCCCCAGTACTGCAAAAAAAAAAAAAAAGAAAAAAAAAAGGAGCTGTTCTCTGCCTGTGAGGATCTGCCAGTTGCCCTGTTGCCCTAACTTCAGTGGCGCCTCACAATGATTCCTCTTTAAAGCACAGTAGTCACTAATCACCCTAGGACACTTGGGAACCTATGACCCTTATGCAGAGGGGTGACTTGAAGGAATGTAGGTAAATTTGAGTAGGAACCAAGTTGCCACCTAGGAAGAAATACAAGGGGTGATGGTCTCTAACCTCTGTTTTCCAGAATGCAATATGATCAGAGCTTCTTGGACTGAGATGGTGCTGACCATACCCCAAAGGCCCCCAGTTAAGGAAGGGTGAGTCCGGATGATCATATGGACTCACTGCCCCCAGGAAAAGGTCCTTCTGGGGGCTGGTTTGAGCAGATTATCTAACAGACGCTCCAAGTGCTGTGATAAGACTCCCCAGGTAGAGAGAGACCCCGTGGGGTTACGTGCAAACCCCCAGTGGGGAGCTTTACACCCTGGACAGTCATAACTGGAGAGACAGGGACTATTCTTTGTCCTCTCCCCTCCAGCAAAATATCACTGTGGTTGTGAATTCATCTGGAATGATGAAAGCAAGGACACATTGAACCTTGGGGACACCGTTTTCAACAGTGACACTGTGGCCAAAGAAATTCTGATGGTGGAAAATTGGAGCCTGTCAATAGCTGACGGGTGTCTCTGAATTTAATCTCAGGCTGTTGTTTGGAAGCGAGACAGGCCTCCTCGAGCTGAAGAAAGCCTGGCATTCCCGCGCAATTCGTGTGCAGGAGCATCTTAGGGAAAGACACAGGCCACCTTGTAATTTGGGTAAGTGGCGGCCGAAGTGATTAAATGAAAAAGGATGACCTCGCTCTGGTCAAGCAGGTCAAACTGGTTAGTTATTTTCAGAGATGGAAAAACCTCTCAGCTGTTAGTGTTCTCTGACTTCTATTACTCGCCCTTTGGATAAATGTCATATTTAAGGAAACTGAGGTGCATGTATGAGACAGCAAAATGTCCTTGAACAGAATATCAGTCAATTTGTGACACTTCCAACCATGATATTGAATTGATTTATTGGGAATTTGTTAGAAAGAAACAAATGAAGAAATGAGGTGCTTTGCAGGTTTAGGGTGGCGTGTGGACCCCTTCCTGTGATCTGAGGTCAAATGTCAGCCAAGGACACCCCGAGAAGGGCTGTGGGCTGTCAGGGGCTGCTGAGTCCTGCTGGAGGAGGCTTGACTTTGGTGGTTGGATTTAGACAGGCAGAGAAGGGAGGATGGGGAGAGGGGTCCAGGATGGGAAAGAAATTCAAGCCAAGATGGACCTAGGAATGTACCACAGAATGTTCCAGAGACGATGAGGAGGCGAAGCACACTGCCTGGGACAGGGCTGGCTGGAGTGCGGAGGCGGTGGTCTCCTTTCTGAGCTAGAGTCCTTTCCTGCAGGAGCCTGTGGTAGATAAAAGAGTTTTCTGTACATGGAGGTACTACAGCCAGGTAGCGTCCATGTTCAGCCAGACCATGCAGTTGAGAACCTTCCACCTCCAGAATTCCACTGCGAGCCCCACAAGTATCACATCAGCACCATTCTCTCCCTTTGCCTGCAAACACTACACAGTCACAGGTGGGAGATGGTGCCCAGCTCCATCTACTTGGAGGGCCCTGCCTGGTTTGATTCTCCTCCTGGGTGGGCAGGTTTGTGCCTCTACTCCTGGTTCCACTGGCTGCCATCCTGGCTCCCATCCCCCATCTTCTCCTACAGCCTGTGAGGTGGTGAGGGTGGGGATTCTCTTTATAAGCATGGGAAATATCACCCCAAAGACTGAGGCAGACTTCACCTGGGCCTTGTTGGCTAGGATTGAGTTCTGTGCCTGCTGCTAACTGCAAGGGAAGCTGGTCACAGGGACGGCCACACTGCCAGGGCTGGTTAGGACCAGTCACTACCCATGCCCTGGGACTGGGAACAACGAAGTCAAACAAAAGAGAGATTCTGTAACTAGACAGCAAGGAGCGACCGATGGGTCCCCGTATCTCCTCCTTGCACAGAGGACGGTAATGAGGCTGACTGGGGACAAAACCTGCCTGGGGTCACAGAGCACACATGGAGCCAGATCAGGCCTTTGCCAGGTGGCCCCACAGTACTCTACATGCTGGTCCTGTTGGGTGTCATTCAAATCCCGGGACTCCTTCACTGGGGAAACACAGTTCTTAACCCGCACTGTGCATCAGAATAACCCGGGGAGCTTTAGAACAACCCAGGAGCATCCTGGCTCCACCCCTTGAGGTCCAGAGTCAGTCGCCCTCAGCTGAGGCCCAGGCAGCTCCTTTCCAAAGCTTTCCAGGTGGGATCATGGTTTCGATGCCTCAGCTTTGGTTCTTCCAGTTATTCCATCAAACACCAACCCAGGTGCTGCTGTGAAGGCATTTCGCACATGTGATTAAAGTCCATAATCAGATGACTTCAGTGAGGGGAATGAGCCTGGAGAGTCTGTGTGGGCCTGATTCAACCCTTGCAAGGCCTAAGCAGCACAGGTGAGGCCTCCTGGATGTGAAAGCAATTCCGTATGGATAGTGTCTTCAACAGGTGCCCCAGAGTTCCAGTCTGCTCCTCCTGGTGGCCTGCCCTGGGGATTTTAGACTCACCTCACCATCCCCCACAGCGGTATATGACAGCTCCAGGTAATACATCTTGCATCTCCCCCTGGTTCTGTTTCTCTAGTGCATCCCTGACTGATACACTAGTTAATTTCAAAATGCAGCTCAGGCTGAGAACTGGGGAATTATTCTGTAGCGTTTAAGCCAAAGGGCATAAGAATAAAATAACTAAGGTCAAATCTCATCTTTTCTAGCTAGGGCGTCTGTGACCCCTCAGTTTTAAAAGGGGATCAGAGTGTCTACTGAACAGTCACCGTGTGAAGGCTTAAATGCTCACATACCTGAGCGTGCACATCTGGATTGAATGGTGATTTCTGTTCTCATTATAATACTGGGCTCTTCTGGACCATGAGCAATAAAATGTCATTTGAACAGAAAATGAGGCTGGTATCCCACCTCACTGCCTGACATCTCGAGTTGAGGACTTTGTTTCAGAGTCACCTAAACATTGCCTCCCCCCGCTTGCTCCTACAGCAGGCAGCAGGGCACCCACTCCTCACAGAGACACCCCACAAAGTGCAGGAAACTGAGCTGGGTCACTTAGCTGTGGTAAAGAAATAAGGTAGAGTTGGGTGTGGTGGCACACGCCTGTAATCCCAGTACTTGGGAGGCTAAGAGAGAAAGATCGCAGGTTCAGGGGCCAGTCTCAGTAACTTAGACCCTCAGCAACTTAGCGAGACCCTGTTTCAAAATAAAAAGGGCTGGGGGTGTAGCTCAGAGAGAGAATGCCTATGTGTTCAATCCCCAGTATCAAAAACAAACCAACAAACTGGGCGTGGTAGCACACTCTTGTAATCCCAGTACACTTGGGAGGTGGAGACAGGAGGATCTGGGTTCGCGGCCAGCCTCAGCTACTTACTGAGGTCCTCCGCAACTTAGTGAGACCCTGTTTCAAAATAAAGAATAAAAAATAGGGCTGGGGGTGAAGCTCGGAGGTAGAATGCTCCTGGGTTCAATCCCCAGTACCAAAACAAAACAAACAAACAAAAAACCAAACCAACAACAAGCACCCCACCCCCCCCCAAAAAAAAAGAAAAAGAAATTAGGCAGAGAGCCAGGGAGCCAATAGCTCCACAATGTTTACTAACCCATTATGTCCCAAGTTTTCAATTCTGTGAATATTCCAAAGACATTGACACAGGTGCATTAAAATAGGTTGGAAACCATAATCTAGAGCTTATACATCCTTTATGCATATTTTCATATATATGAAAAACGTATATTTATTTCTCAAAAGCCCTAATCACTCACTTTTTTCAAAAGAATAGAACTCAGAAAACACATATTTATTTCAAAATAACCATAAGTGGTATATTTGTTGGTTTTTCAGTTATTCCAAATTTGGAATGGGACCAAATGGGTCCAAATGGGTTAAAGCAGATGAAGTTCGCTGCCAGCCACCCTCATCCCCTAGGCCGTTTTTAGCAGGTGTTTTGGTTACAGGGCACTTGGAGAGTCCTGGAGGTCTTGCTGTGCCTCCTGCCGCCTCTTCTCCTTTCGGAGTGCTCCCTCTAGCTGCAGCTGCGCAGTGAGGACTCGTTCCCCCCACGCTCAGGTGCCTTCAGCCCGGCCGACCAGCGCCCTCAGGTGGCCACACGCTGCAATAACGGCTCCCTCTGCGAGAGCGGCTCTGGGATTTCCTGGTTTGCTGTGATTTCTTTCTAAACCACAAATGTGCACAAGCTCTAGTTCAGCCTTTGATGGGCAGAGAGGAGCTGCTTCTTTATCTGTTGACTCTGCCCCTCCCGGCCCCTCTCTGTGCCTCCGTCTCTTCACCTATAAGATGGAAGAGTAGTTAAAATTAAGACCTCTGCAGCTTCAACATTTAGGATTCAAGGGCTGGTAAATCAGGGACAGTCATTCATTCGACACATAGGACACGTCAAGCGGAGAGGTTTCTGGTTTATTGGACGACAAGCCTGTGCATAGGATCCTGGATCTTAAATTGTAGCGGGGGAGACAGATAAGGAATAAACATAAACAATGAATTGCATAGTTCGCCACAAGGTGATAGATGAATATTAGGGGGACAGAGCGGGCAGGAGGATCTAGGGGGTGGTGGAGGTGAAGGGTGGTGGGGACTTTGAGATGACGGAGCCAGGGGAGCCTTGGAGGTAGTAACCACTGAGCAGAGTCCTGCAGGAGCAGGGCAGAGGGAGTTAGCCATGGAGATTTGGGGGGAAGAACATTCCAGGTAGAGGGAAAACCTGCAGAGGCCCGAGGTAAGAGTCTGATAGGTTTGAGGACCAAGAAGAAAGTCTGACTGAAGATACTAGTGACGGCAGGTGAGGCCCGCAGGTAACAGGAGACCATGACACAGAGCCCTGTGGGCTGTTGCAAAGGCTCTGCCCTTGGCTCTGAATGAGATGGCTTGCTCATAGGTCTTTATTTGCTTGTGCTGCCGTAACAGAGTCCCACAGACTGTGTGGCCTAACAGAAGTGCATTTTCCCACAGTCCTGGAGGATGGAAAGTCCAAGATCAAGGTGTGGGCAGACTGAGTCCCGGGTGAGGGTCCTTTCCCGGCTTGTGAACTCTGCATTCTCTGCTGTGCCTTCCCATGGTGGAGAGAGGCAGAGGGAGATGGGTTTTTCCTCTTCTGATAAGGACATTAATCCCATCATGAGGCTTCACCCTCGTGTCCTCATACTGTCTAACTCCTAACTCCTGTGTGTGTGTGTGTGTGTGTGTGTGTGTGTGTTGCTGAGGATGGAATCCAGGAGCATTCTACCTGAGCTACACCCCCAGCTCTATTTTAATTTTTATTTTGAAATAGGGTCTCAGTTGCTGAGGGCCTTGCTAAAATGCTGAGGCTGGTCTCAAACCTGTGATCCTCCTGTCTCAGCTTCCCAAGTACTGAGATTGCAGGCCACCAGGCCTGGCAGGACCCACCTTTTAATATATCACACTTGGGCTTGGGACTTTAACCTATGAATATGGGGGGATTGTATCGGTCATGGTTTACTAGATCAACAGAATTCACAGAATGAAGAAAGGAAAAGGGGAAAAAAAGGATTTATTAGATTAGCTCACAATGCAGTCCTGAATTTCAACTGCACGTGAAGAATCAGAGGAATCAGCAGCTGGTCGGGCGGTCTAAGAGCCGGAGCCCCAGGATTGAAGCAACCACCAATTCAGTCCAGTCCAAGATGTGAAGATAAGGAAGCTCTTCAGAGAAATGATGGTGAGGTTTCAGTTCGAAGGCTGAAGGCCGGAAATCCCAAACGAGAGCAGAAGATCAAGAAGTTCTCCAGGGAAACGGCGAAGTTGGAGACTGTCGATCTCAAACGAGGGCAGAAGCGTTCTCCTCAGGAAGAGTCGCAGCTCAGCTCTACGCGGCTTTCTCCTTCTTTTTATCCAAATCCTGCACCTATCAGAACTCTGCTACCCACATTTAGGGCAGGACTTCCGGTTCAGTCCTCTGTTACACAACCAAAGTCACATGATCTGGGGTGAGTCAAGTTGACAAACCAGACCAACTATCACAGGGATGTAAATGTCCAGTTCATAAGAGAGTCACCCAGGCCACTGTGCAAACTGGCGGCGGTGGGAGGGGGAAGGCAGGAGGTGGGAGGGCGTGATGAGCGACCAGTGAGAAGGGTAGTGACTGTGGTCTGGGTCCATGTGGTAGCAGTGGATCTGGAGAGACTTTGAAAGTACAGACAACAGGATTTCCCGACAGGCTGAACAGGGAGCATGAGAGAAAAAAGAAGTGGAGAGTGACTAGGGATTCTGAATGGAGGAACTGGAAGTTGCGGCTGATTGAGATGGGAAATGGAGGTGGGCGGGGCAGGAGTTGCAGGGAGAGAGCGCATATTCCATCTGGAATTTGTTAAGATGTTTATTTGTGATGAGAATCGAATGTGCAACGTTCGGAGAATTCAGGGGAAGGTTTTTGTGGGAGAAAATTATCGCACTATACAGAGCATGGGTTTTAGGGTCAGATGGGTTTGTGTTCCAATCTTGGTCCTGTGTCAGCCTGGAAAAGTGTCTTAACTCCTCTGAACCCTTTTATTCAATGTGTATTTTTTGGCATCTCTACCGGTCAGTCTACCTATCCCAGGTGCCGGGGACATGGGAATAAACTACACAAAGTCCCTGCTCTCATGGATGCACTCTGGTGAAAAAGGATAAGAAATGACCACCTAGTGTTCACTGAATGAATGAAGTCATGTCAGTTGCCTCAAGCACTCCAGATAGCGATTTCTCCTGTAAACAGCTGCTTGCACCGCCCTCTTCCTGCTTTCTACCCATTGGAGGACAAATCATGTCACATGCTTGGACCAACCAATGAAGGAAGAGAGGACAGAACCCAGGGAACCCACTCCCTCAGAACACAAGGTGGTCCCGGGTACCAGAAATAAGAGAGTGATACATTGCCTACACAGAGGAACAGAGCCTCTGATTTTGCTTCTTTGGCTTTATTTCAGAGCCCAGGTACTAAGCCCAGCACGTTGACTGCGCAGCTGTAACAAAACTGAGCTGGGGCACAGGGAGCCACGGGTAGTCTACCCAGCAAATAGTCACGCCAGCATCTCAGCATATAGTTTGTGTTCTCTCTCTCTCTCTCTCTCTCTCTCTCTCTCTCTCCTTTTCTTGGTACCTGGGATTGAATCCAGGGGCATTCTACTTCTGAGTCCTTTTTAGTTATTTATTTTGAAACAGGGTCTCACTGAGTTGCTGAGACTGGCCTCCAACCTGCGGATCCTCCTGTCTCAGCCTCCCTAGTACTGGGATTACAGGCCTGGGAAACCCTGCCCAGCTTAGTTTGTTCTTGTTATAATAAACATCCTCTTAGTTAAAGGCGTTACATTCCCTCTTAAGTGTGTTAGAAGGAAAAACCCAAGACAAGTTTAATTCAACAGAGTTTGAGCAGAGAATGATTAGCAAGCAGGCAGCCCTCAGAACCGGGGCATGTTCTAAGCCCCCGGCCTGCAGCTGCTCAGGAGGCACCGGTGGACAGGAAGGGAGGTAGAGTCAGTGGAACGGGTTCCAGCCGTGGTGTCTTGCCTCAGTTGAATCTGTTGGCCGCCTGTGATTGACACTCAGCGACTGTGACAGGCTGGGACTCAGCTGCTGGTCACAATGTGTGCTCCTGGATTGGGCTTTCTTTGGCTTATGTGCCAACTTAGGTTGCCAATCCTTCTGAAAGGACTTGAGTATGGAGGCCTCCACTGGCCAAATTTAGTGAAGTTCATGGTATGTGATGATGTCTGGGGTCGCTTGTACTCTAAACTGACTCTAAGGTGGGAAACTGCGGAGATCACCAAGGGTGAGAAGATACCCTGGGATGGAAGTCTGAGGTTCCAGAACATTCAAATGAAGTAGGGTAGAAGAAATAAGAGAAATAGGTAGGAAAGAGAAAGGAAGGAGAAGTAATATCTAACTTTAATATAAAGGCCTGATGCTAACTGGGCGTGGTAGTGCACACCTATAATCCCAGTACTTGGGAAGCTGAGACAGGAAGATCACAGGTTCGAGGACAGCCTCAGCAAGTAGTAAGACTCTGTTTCAAAACAAAAATAAAATAGGGCTGGAATATAGTTTGGAGGTAGAGTGCTCCTGCGTTTAATCCCCAGTACCAAAACACAAAACAAAAAACCAACCAGCCCACCAACCAACCAAAACAAACAAAATAAAATCCTGATGCTAAAGTCCCTCATACCTCTACTCCTCACACCAGTTCTCTCTCCCAGGCCTGTCTCTCCCAAATTCCTGGGAAATCTGCAAACTTTAAAGTTAACCAGAAAACTATAATTACCCTGTGCACTGTTAATTAACACTCCAAGAAACAGTTTAAGCAAGATAGCCGTCTTGAGAAACCTATAACTTAGGAGGCTCTCGGGCTCATCTGCTGATCTACTGATGGAGACCATGACCAGCCTAAGGACCCAGTAAATGAGCAGACCACCATAAAGTGGCTTGTGACTACTAGATTGATGTCGTCCTCACATGCCTCCCCATATCCACCCTTCACCAAGTTTCCTTGAAAAGAAGCACCATGGCCCCAAAATGAATCTCTCACTCTGGAGATGGCCCACCTTCTCCCTTGAATTGCATATTTCTTGCTTTTCTGAGTAAAGCTCTATGTCTCTGGCTTGTGCTGAAATTCTTTTTTTTTTTTTTTTTGCGGTACTGGGGATGGAACCCAGGGGCATTCTATCTCCGAGCTCCACCCCCAGCCCTATTTTTTATTCCTTATTTTGAAACAGGGTCTCACTAAGTTGCGGAGGGCCTTACTAAGTAGCTGAGGCTGGCCGCGAACCCGGGTCCTCCGGTCTCAGCCTCCCAAGTACTGGGATTACAAGCGTGCACCACCACAACCGGCCGTGTTGAAATTCTTTTCCATCACATACCCAGGGACCCTGCGGATCCTAAGTTGTGTCACACTCTTCCCCGCTAGAAACTCCTCTGGACCCTTCATGGAATCAACCCCTCTCCCGGGATACAAAGGGTAGAGGATGGGAGGCGGCTGAGGACAGGGAGAGGCGGCCCCGATGGGTGGGGGGGTCAAGAGTGGGGCGGAGTGGACACTCTGAAGGAGGCGCAGCACCATCCGATGCACAGAGAGGACGAGGGGGCCGAAGCCAGGGAGGTCCACGCTCCATTTGGCATTTAGAATGCTGCTTTCTTCTCTTGTCTGCAACAGGGAGCTGTGGGCTGAGGGATGTACAGAGGATAAGGAGGAAGAGATGATTGGCAGGGAAATCTTTCAAGATATTTGGCTGTGAAAAGCAAGAGAGCAAGGGCTATTGAGGAGGGGGGAAGGTGGGATTGAAAGAGAAAGATTTAAAGGAAAGAATGGTCCATGCTGTTTTAGTTGATGAATCTTTCTTCACAGGCAAAACCAACAAACAACTTTGACTGCTGAGCAAAAGAAGAAGTGTTTTGGATTTATTCCCAAGTAGCCTACTGCAAAGGTCTTCAGTCTGGGTTTATTTCTGAAGTATCCTGCCTTGGGCAGCTTTGATAGGGAATCTGTTTCTAGATGAATGTAGTACTAACATTGATCTGCCTGGTCCCCCTGCCAGTGCAGATCTCTTCTTCCATAAATGCCCTTCTTTCATTGTTAAGAAGAAAAGCATGTATCTCAACAGGTTGTAAAAATGCCTGGAGCTCCAGACAAGTAGGCAAAGTAGAAATAACTGGTGTTGTGACATCTTCTATTACCAAAAGACAGCCTCCACTGCCCACCGCCCATTTAATTTGAGACATCTTTTTAAAATGTTGTCATTACTTACCAAAAATTATAATATAAGCTGGGCATGATGGCACACTCCTATAATGCCAGTACTTGGGAGGCTGAGAAGGAGGATAGCAGGTTCGAGGCCAGCCCCAGCAACCTAGTGAGACTCTCAGCAACTTAGTGAGACCCTGTTTCAAAATAAAAAATAAAATAGGGCTGGGAGTGTAACTTGGAGATAGAATGACCCAATACCAAGAAAAAAAAAAAACAAAGAAAGAAAAAAAGGAGAGACAAAAAAGTTTATTAAAATAATTATAATATAGCTGTATATTAATTGGTGATAATGGCAAGGATAACACAATCCAGATTTTTCTGCAGAAGAGCATAATAAAAGACATTAAAATAAATTATACTTCATAAACATTTCTATTTCAGAGAAGTAGGATAGGATGATCAAAAAGATACACATAAAAATCCATTGCATTAGGATAAAAATCTGTTGTGAAAGGAGAAAGGATATAGCATCTCAAGGAGAAAAGGGAGCAGAATTAAAAAGTTTAAAAGCTTATTCTCGTGTGCTTTCAAAGGACAAAGGGAAGATATCAAACTGCTATGGTATTTATTTTCTAATGGATTACATATTTAAAAATAATGTTGCAGATTTATTTTTAAAGGCAAGTATTTATAGTAAGGAGGAAATGTCGAGTCTTGCAAGTATCTTAACTTATGGTTCAGAACTTTTGGAGGGCAACTTTAACATGAGCAAGGGAGTTCCTAGTGTGTGAATATTATTTTAATACACCAGCAAACGTGTTTGGCAGCCACTGGCACAAGGGATCGAAGGGCAGGGCAGGGAGGCAGAGGCAGCCTTGCTCGCTGGCTCTCCGGGCCTCACTGTGGCACGTCCGTTGGCATCGTTCAGTCTCAGCTCTTTGATGTGTTTCGGATTCAGCTCAAGAGCCCGAGTCCAAGGGAAGGAGCCTGAGCGGCTTGGCATGCGCCCCACTCACTGCTGAGGAGGGTGGGGACGCCACAGCTGAGTGTCCTGCCAAGATCCCTCAGAATGCAGAGGGTGCGTTTCCCCCAAGGAAATGCAGAGTGCAAACAGCAAAGAAGAGGAAGTGGGGCGGGCCTGCAAAGTACAGCCATGACCTGCTGCAAGCAAGCCCAGGAGGAAGCTACTGAGAAGTGGGGGAATAAATGATGGCTTGGGGGTCCCAGGACAAGAAGATCCTGAGGTCAAGCAGGATTAGACAGATGGACTGACACCTCTTTTTGTGTGTGAGGCAAGAAGGAGGAGGGAAATCTAGATGAGGATGCTACGGAGTTTGCAAGTGGACTGAGAGACGCAGACAGGAGGCCCAATGCATGGTGTCCACTTTTTCTACTAAGTGGGGGAAGAGGCCATATCATTCACGGTGAGGGGCGGGAGGGGCAGGAGTTCAGGCTCAGAGGAGATGTGCTTTCAGGACTTTTGTGTTTTTGTTTGTTTGGTACTAGAGATTGAACCCAGGGGCATTCTATCTCCAAGCTACACACCCAACTCTTTTTATTATTATTATTTTTTAAATTTTGAAACAGGGTCTTGTTAAGTTGCTGGGGCTGTCCTTGAACCGGCGATCCTCCTGTCTCAGCCTCCCAAGCACTGGGGATTGCAGGTGTGCACCACTATGCCCGGCCGCACTTTGGTGTTTTTAACAGCACATGACTCATGGTTATAATCCATATAACTATCTCTTCTGGACTTTTTTGTCCCCAGACTTAGTTTCCCATTGGTTCCAACAGACCTTTGTACACAACTTTCCTATAGCTCCAATCATATTCATTATCAAAATTTGGGGTAAGTCTATTGAGGATGAGTGGGGTGGTGGTAAATTCTAATCAATGAGTGTGTGTGTGTGTGTGTGTGTGTGTGTGTGTGTGTGTGTGTGTGTGTTGCTAGGAATTTAATCCAGGGGCATTCTACCTCTGAGCTACATCCCCAGCCTTATATTGTTTTTTATTTGGAAATGGTCTTGTTAAATTGCTGAGAGCCTTGCAAAGTTGCTGAGGCTGTTCTGGAATCTATAATCCCAAGTACTGGGATTACAGGCGTGCGCCCCCATGTCTGGCTCCAGTCACATTATTCTGGACTGCTATGAGTCCCACAAAAGTACCCTGGAGACCTTCCATACTTGGATTCAAGCCTGCTTTGATTAGAACCTTCAGGTGTGCCTGTTAAGAGTGAATAGGAGCCAGGTGAGGTGGCGCACACCTGTAATCCCAGTACTTAGGAGGCTGAGACAGGAGGATCACAGGTTCAAGGCCAGCCTTTTAAACTTAGTGAGACCCTGTTTCAAAATAAAAAAATTTAAAAAAGGGCTGAGATGTAGCTTAGAGGTAGAATGCCCGTTTTCTTTCCCCAGGACCAAAAAGAAAAAGTATACAGGAGGCATCTTAGTTTATTTTGTGTTGCTAAACAATACTATAGACTGGATAGTGTGAAAAGTACAGAGAGTTATTCCTGACAGTTCTGGAGGCTGGCGAGCCCGAGTCCCAGGGGCTGCCTCTGGTGAGGGCCTCCTCACTACATCATAACATGGTGGAAGGCAGCACCTAGCAAGACCCCAAGAGTGCTAGCTCCCTTCCTTCCTCCCTCTTCCTCCCAAGCCACTAATGCCATCATGGGGCCCCACCCTCATGACTTCATCCAATCCTAATTACCTCCCAAAGACTCCACCTCCAGATATTACTAATATATAAATTTGGGGATTAAGCTTCCTATACCTGAGCTTTTGGGATATATTCAAGCCATAGCAGGAAACGAAAGCTCAATTCCCCTTTCAGAGTGTTTTCTGCAATCGTGTTTTCGGAGGGGCCTTGTATGAGGAACTGAAATGCTCCAATAAATGTATGCCTTGACGAGCGCTCACCCCCCACACACAATTCACACACACTTATAGTCCTGGGGAGTGCAGTTTGCTCTGAAGGGTCTTCAGAACTAAGGGTAAAGAAAGTCATAATTCTAAGTGCTCCAAAATGAGTTATGCAGTTAAAAAATGGTTACCAACCTCCTCTTTTTTCCTTTCCCTAATAAAATGTGTGTTCTTTATAACTTCTAAGTGAATTCAACATAGGTTGAAGAGAGGAGAACGCCAAGAAGTTGGTCAAGGCTTCTTAGGAATCCTAAGAAAAAGTCTCTTCTTTGAATCCAACTATTGAATCTTAGGAGTCAACTTGGGATAAACAAAGTTTGAGGTTTATGGTTACTTCTTTAAAATAATGAAACAAGATGAACTCCCACTCTTAGAGGAAATGAGATATCCCCATTTATAAAATGGATTTGGGGTGTGGGGATCGTGATTAAAAATGAAAACTATTGTAGTTGTTTCCTTTAATGAAATCCACCAGTGGGTTTAAAATATTCTATCGAAATTTAGAACACGCATAACTTTAATACAGCGATTCCACATGCTAAGTGATAAAGGTCTAAGGATATTCATAATAGCTTTTAAATAGCAATAGTGCCAGGCGTGGTGGCGCACGCTTGTAATCCCAGTACTTTGGGAGGCGGAGACCGGAGGATCCGGGTTCGCGGCCAGCCTCAGCTCTCTGTCTCTCTGTCTCTCTCTCCTTAGTGAGGCCCTCCGCAACTTCGTGAGACCCGGTTTCAAAATAAAGTATAAAAAATAGGGCTGGGGGTGTAGCTCGGAGGTAGAATGCCCCTGGGTTCAATCCCTGGTACCACACACACACAAAAAAGATGCTGTGATTATATGACTCAATGATGCATATTTTAAAAAAGCAATAAACTGCAGAGAATCTGGGTGTGTGTGAGGAGGTCTGGGCATGTGGCAGAAGTCATTGAAAACAACTATTTTCAAAACATATTTCATTCTTTAATTTTCTTAATTTATTTTCTTAATTTCCCTTCATTTCTACTCCATTATCTTTGAAAGACCCAAGAACAGCAAAAGAAGCAGATTCAACTGAAGAAATTTATTTACTTTTTTTTCTAGGTACATAGATGACATAATTATAGACAAGTTCTGATACATAGGAAAACCCTTCTGTCCACCTTTCTTTTTGCTAAATGAATCATCACGATACTTTTTTTTTTTTACAATTTTTAAAACAATACACAGCTTTCCTGGGCTGAAGCAATTGCAAGAACATATTGGTACTGGTATATTACAGCTACTTACAATGTTTAAGAACAGCAATGGAGAAAAATAAGTTATTTAAATATTGATTTCATATACAGAAAGTGCAAAGTTGTTAGTTGTTATATAACTTGCTCGACAGTTTTTCTCTATCAATTTAAAATCAAGATAACTTGGACTCAGATGTCTGATTCTATTTTATTTTATTTTTCTGAACATAATGTAGCACGTGCGCGCAGCAGTGGCTTGGTGGGCTGACCTCTTTCGCTGCACTTATGAAAGCAAACTTGGTTATGTCAGGAACTGATGTCTAATAGAGTCATTTCCAATTGCAACCACACCTGGGTTCAGGACAGAGAAAAGGGCCTCTGAGTAAGGCAAGGCCATGAAAAGCTATTTGCTCTCAGTTACCTGGGAATGTAAATAATACTTGGGACTGGCTGCATTTCCTTCTAGACAGCTGGGATGTAAAAATTAGGATTAGGTTATGTGTAGCTACCTGAGCCGAACTGCCTTTCCAGGTTTCTTTTGTGCTTTCCAAGGAAGACAACGATTTTCACCGTTATTCAAAATTCTGTACCAAATGCAACTGGCTAAAACTGGATATTGCTAAAGCCTCCCACCTGTCCACTAACATCCACAGGCAGCCCCAAACCACCTCAGTTGAATGTCACATACACACATTCAGGCTTTTCTCAGACCAAATTAAAAGTTTAAAGCAAAAAGAAGACCAAACAAACACTAAAGATATAAAAAACAAAAATAAAAAAAAAAGAAAAACCCAACAAAGTAAAATTAACCTCAGCCCCCTCAGATCAGACATTTGCACTAAAAATTATTCGTGGTCCCTGAATTTAATTTTCCATGCAAAGGCAATGATGTCCAAAGAGTGATAAAAATATGGTTTGGCATTCTCAAAACCTCCAGTGCTATAGTCTTAAGGGAAATCCTGCACCGAGGATGAACTAAAACTTGGAAATTCACATGAGCATTCTCCTTCTCCTTTCTTACCTCGAAGATGACTCCTGTGTGGTCCCTGCTCAGCTCAAAGGATGAGCAGGATCAGTTGGAATGTCAAGCCGAGGTATTTCAAAAGCAAGAGAAGCCCATTTTACAGCACCCCCCGCACCCCCGCACCACAGCACGTGGAATCCATCTGAACGCTGTAGCTATCTGAGAACCCAGCAGCCCCACCTGTCAAATGGGCTCTGCCACCAACCCCAGAAGATGAAAATGAGCTGTTTAAAGAGTTCAAGAGAAATTTGGCAGCTTTACCTTTTTCTTTCACACTTCCACAACTTTTTCACATGGCCTCTTATAGAAGGTGAATAGTACTGAAGATACATATATTCTTTTAAAAAATGCATACCAAAGCGTGAAAAAAACTTATCACCTGAGAATGTCCTTTTTCTCAGAGACATGACGTATATGTTAAAGATGGCTTTGTAATTAATGAAATCACTTCCCCACTCCCCTGAAGGAAATCATTTGTTTTTGTAAGTAGATGAAATATTAGAGAACTTTTGCTCAAGGTCTTGTGTTCAAAATGTTTCTACTGTAAATGATCACTTCGATGCTTCAAATAGTGCTCATGATACGAATGTGGAGGAAAAATCATTTTGTAAGCAATGGGAACCTTAATAGTCGTCTAAATTCGCTGATGGCTAGACAATCAGACACCTGAATAAAAGAGAATACAAGATGCTGAAATCAGCGGGCAAACAGTTGAATATATGCAACACTTAACACGTGGCTAACGTGGTTTGTCTGGCTCCCTAGTGGACCTTTGTTTGAATTAAAAGAATTATCTAAGTAAGAAAAGAAGGATAACACTACCTTAATTATTAAACTGAAAAAAATCTCATAAACGACTTCCCTTTTTAGAAACATCTTTCTGAAATATTCAACCTTATAGCAACTTTCTATGAAAGTGATCCATTCACTGACAACTGGATTTTGGAACAGATGCGGTCAGGATTCCAAGTCAATACTGCAACACAGTGACCCATGTGGTATAATACGAAGCTGATTAAGATGAAAGGCATTTATTGGACGGATGGACGGACACACACACACACACACACACACCCTTTTGTGAATTTCAGACAGCTGTTTACTGGGTTTGGAGTTAGTTTAAAAACTGAAAGCCAACATGAAACGTGTGTTGATAATCACCCCTACGAAATAAGCCATGTCAGAATGAGACAGTTAGAAACGCCCATTTTTTGCTGGGAACATCATGATATGTTAGATGGCAGTCTAAGCTGAAGATTTGGAACTAGAGTTACAGGGTTGTGGACACTAGTTAGATAACTGCTTAAAAGCTTATATTAAGGCAAATAAAAGCAGATTGCTAGAAAGCAATTATGTAAAAGTCTCTTGTTTATCTAAAGGAGAATAGGACTTTTTTGTTTTTCCTGGAGCAGCCAAATGTTCTAACTTCTGAACACATGAGCGTGGTTGATAGTGTACAGTAACTCCCGCGTCTGTTGCTTTGGCCTAGCTAAGCCCGTCTGGCTCGGGCATCCTGCGGGGGGCTGACAGAGAGGGCATGAACAACAATGGGGCAGGCTGCCCTGTCCTCTCCTCCCAGCCCTCTGTCCTCACAAAGACAGACTGGAGGCACGACGTGTGCAAAAAGTTAGCATCTTGGCTCATCTGCGTTCTGAAAATAAGTGCTCATCTTGCCTTGGGGGGTGGGGGGGTCAAGGAGAACCGCACCAATTTCCTTAAGGGGGCTTTTCTGGAGGAAAGGGTCCCCAGTCCTGTGCCTGGGTGTCGCACTCTGTAGGCCACCTGTGGGCCCCACTTCTGCATCTGGTTGGCCCGCCGGGCATGGAAGAATTGCATCAGTTTCGTAAGCACAGTGAAAGGCTGGCTCCTGTCCAGGGAGCTCCGCTGGGGGCCTGGCTACATGGCCTCGGGGCTTGGTGGCAGTTTGAAGAGTCTGGCTGCGGACACGAGCTTCCTTATGTGTCGCTCCTCTGTGATGCCGGCCTCCTGAAGGCAGGTGTGAGACAGAGAAGGCACTTGGCTCAGTGTGCTGAACCCTGCGTCAGAGAGGGTGCTGGTGTACATGGGCAGGCCGATGGAAATGAGCCAATCTGACACAGATGCCACACACCCAGGAGACAGGGGCTTCCTGCAGATTTCCGTGAGCCCGCCACTTGGGATCTGGATAAATAAGGACATTAATGTCAAAAAGACTCTACATGTGCCAAGAGAGGGCTACTTCTTATATGCCTAAAACACGACATTGCTAGATTATTATCAGAAAGTGATAATGCTATGAGAGGTCAAAAATCAAGACTAGCATAAAGAATCCTCAAAGATGAAACAAATCTTTAAGAAAGTGTCCTAAAAGTTTCTAGACACTAATCTGAAATTAAATCAAACTCCAATTATAGATGTCCAAGTTTCCAAGTTGTAAGCATTTATATACCCTGCTGTTTTGTCTCACTGCACTCAGTTCTTCAGGGAGGGATCCACCCCTAAGGTGACTCGCAGAGATAGGCCTTTGAGACAGTGTAAAAAGGGATACTCAATGGGTAGGGTTTGTATAAATTAGATTTTCCACTGCATTTTGAATCTACTTTAACTACCAAAAAATTGAGCCTTGCAATATAGTTATAAAAAATTAAAATATAATAATGTAAAGTGTTGGCTAGAACAGGGAAATGGACATTTAAATTTGACTACTAGGTATACAAAGGATGACATCTTTCAGAAAGGTGATGTGTAATCCTGGATATTTTGTACACTTTTGGTGAAGCAAACCCTCTTCAAAGAATATATCCTCAAGCTGGGTGTGGTGGTGCATGCCTGTAATCCCAGTACTTGGAAGGGTGAGACAGGAGGATTGCAGGTTTGAGGCCAGCCTCAGCAATGCAGCGAGACTCTCAGCAACCTAGTGAGACCTTGCTTTGAAAACAAAAAAATAAAAAGGGCTGGGTGTATAGCTCAGAGGTAGAATACCCCTGGGTTCAATCCCCAGTACCACAAAACAAAACAAAACAAAACAAAACAAAACAAAATGAAATAAAAACACAAAAGAATATATCCTCAGAAATTACCTCGGACATCTACAAGTATTTTTTAACAAAGATGTTCTTCATTATGTTATTTAATTAAAATAAAAAGCTGAGCAGAAAAAATTTAATGTTTCAATGATATGGGACTGGCTAAACTACAAAACATCCACCTAACAGAATACTTTGAAAAACAATAAACAGATTCATTATCTGATAACTGAAAACAATCAGGTTTCAAACTTACATTTACTATTATGCACATGCACAAAAATGTCTAGATTTCTTTTGTAAATTGAAAAGTAAAAATTGTATATATTTAGGGTACACAACCTGATATTTTGACAAATACATTGTGAAATGACTAAATTGAACTCATGCATTACCTTGCACACTTAGTATTTTTCTTGTGGTGGGAACACTTAAAATTCACAGCCTCGGTAATTTTCAAGCATACAGTATATTGTTATTAACTGTAGCGATCGTTGAATTCATTGTTTCTGTGTAACTGAAATCTTGGGCTAGATGGATTTTTAAAAAAGTTCTTAGTGCTGAGATTATCAATAATTTTCATTTCTTTTCTTTCTAAAGTTGTGCTTAAAAAAATTTCAGGGCTGGGAGATACTCAGTGGTAGAGTGCTTGCCCAGCAAGTGTGAGGCCCTGGGTTTTATACGCAGTGCACATGCACATGCGTATACACACACACATACACACACATATTCTAGGCTAGCCACGTGTACTTTCTCCCCAGCTGTCTCCTTTCCAGGACTGTCACAGCACATATCGGCTGCTCATCATCATCTGTGACTAAATGCACTGCAGGAAGCTGGGTGAGGGGTGGGGACCGCACGTGTGGGCTGCTCACCGCCATGCGGTGCTGCTTCCGAAGCAGCTTCACCCGGATCTGGTCCATGTTGGTGGCGACCTCCCTCTCGGGCTGATCAAGGTCCTCTGCGTACCTCTGCACCAGGGCTTCAGGAATCCCACAGCGGCCATGCTGTCAGGGGAAAAAAAGACATGTGTCATGAAGGGTGGCATGCATTTTTTTTCTTTCTCTAAGATACACCAAACATAAGGTAGGATAAGACATTTAGCTACTGGGAAACAACACTGAAAGTTTTAATTTGAAATGAATATATGTCCTTTATTATTGGGAAGGAGGCTTTAGAGGGAATATGCCTACATCTTTCAGATACTGATATGTTCTAGGAAAATATCTGTAAATATGGTGAGCATAGAACATGATCATCCTACATCCTTCAGGCCAATGCCTCCACCTCACTCTGGCCATTTTGCAAAATCCTATTCCTCCAATGTTGTTGCAAACAGTCTCCTACGCAGCAGAAGGACAAACTTCTACCCTAGATATTTCACTTTTTACCCTTCATCTATCAAGAGTTGCACCACTACACCACTAGGCCTCCTTGACTGTTGAACTCTCTCTTATTTTCCTTCAAAGGGGTTTATTCATGAAATATCCAGGAGGGTGAGGAAGAGAAGGAGGAGACTATTGTAAGGCATTCATGGTCCTAAGAATTTTTTAATCAAGGACTCTCAGGAATATGTAAAAAAAAATATGCATTTCTAGGAGTAAAACACAGCTTCCCCATCACCCCTATTGATTTGTCTTCAAAGTCTTTTTTTTTTTTTGTGGTACTGGGAGTTGAACCCAGAGGCATCCTACCTCTATTTTATTTTGAAACAGGGTCTCACTAAGTTGCTGAGAATCTTGCTAAGTTGCTGAGGCTGGTCTCAAACCTGTGATCCTCCTATCTCAGCCTCCCAAGTATTGGGATTACAGGCATGGGCTACCATGCCCGGCTCTTCAAAGTCACTTTGGTACTGGCAGATCTTTTATTTTTTTCTTCTTCTTCAGATGAGAAATTATTCTTCATTATAGACCTATATGTTTTGGTACAATGAAGGTTCTTATATTATCTTTCCCACATTATCTATAGATGATTGTACAATATAATTACTGTATTACATCTGAACAGGGTTCTACAATTTTCAAAGTATGTCCACACTTATTGCATCTGCTCCCAGCAATCCATCTAAGAGGTGGCTATGCAGGTTACTTTTAACCTCAGCTGACCTATAGAGAAATGAAGGAGGTATTCATGTCAACATATTCATGTCAAGTAGGGCATGGACACTTGGACTTGAGTCTCTCTTGGTTCTCTTTCGGGAACCAGTTCTGGTACTGATTATTTTCCCTGAAAAGTACAGCTGCCCCACATTAAAAACAAGCAGACAAGAGCAAAAGAAAAGAAGACTGCAAGGCTGTATTTGCATTTAACCTGGGGACTGTGCTCAGTGTTCAATAGAAGGCCGAGCGCCTGGATGGGCAGAGGCCCGGGTGGTGGGTCACCCTGTAATCTCAGGATGTCCCGTGCTCCCAGGCTGGCCTCCAGGCAGCTGCAGGCTCCAGATTACCTGGCTGTCTGACAAAGACAAGGGCCAGTGAACTTGGGCACGGGCCTTGGATACCTTATCTGAGTACGGTTCCTCCGTGAGATCGATACCCTCTGCTTGTAACTTGCTCTCTGTGAGCATCTCCAAGTCCACGCCCCGGGCGCAGGAGACCTTCCTGCTCAGGGCCGGGCCGAGCCTCACACCGTGCTCCTGCAGGCTGGCGCTCTCTGGGAGCTCTGAGAGCCAGGGTGGTGGCCTTGTGCTCGGGGGGCTGCCCGGTTCCTGTCCTGGGGGAGGCCGGGTCCCCTGTGCCGAGGGGCCATCGGCAGGGCTGGCGGGGTTGGCCTTCTTCAGTGGCAGGCAAGGTGCCTCGGGGCTGGGCAGGGTCCCACCGGGGCTCACAGGGACCAGGTGGAGGCCATTAGCCAGGCGCTCTCTGCTCTTTTTGGCAGGAACAGGTGGAGGCTGCGAAGGGTGTTTGGGCTGTGTCCTTGCCTCCGCGACCCTCTGCTCAGCCTCTACCCCTTCTTTGGTGCCCAGGGGATGGTACGTTCCTTCCAAGTCATGTCCTTTTCTGTGCCCCTCGAGAGACGTCCTTGTTAAACTGTGTTTGACTCCGGGAGGCTGGGCCTCAAAGTTTCTGGGCAAACACTGGGAAGGCGATGGGCCACGGGGAGTGGCTGCTCCGGGGCCGTCTGGTTTCTTAGTAGTCATTTTCTGAGGTTCAGAAAATCTCTTGCTTTGGGTCAGTAGCAGTGCGTTGTCCACAGCGGACTCTCGCCCCAGCCCGCGGGCCTGTGCAGTGGAGGCCATGGTGGTCTTTTGTGGCACTTCCGGTACAGTCTCAGGGGAGGGTTCTGTCCCTGTGGTAGGCACATCTTTTTCAGCATCAGGCTCTCCTTGAAGGTCATCCAGGGAGTGGGACCGGGGCCAGGTCTCCACAGGCTGGGGGCCCTCCAGCGTCTCACAGCTCCGACAGATGGAAACAGGGAGGCTTCTCCGGTTTGGGTTCACACCAGTCACCAAGGGCGGGTCACAGCGCTTGGAGGTGTCTGGGGTGAGGCTGCGGCCCAGCCTGCCCTCCTCTCCCTGCTTGTGGGCATCCACTGACTTCGTTAAAGGCAAGGTGGGGTAGTTGCCCAGCTGGCTTCTGTGGAAAGACTTCGAGCTGGACCCCGCAGACAACTTGGCAGGTAGAAGGCTCGTTTTCGGAGTCTTGCCTGGGAGACAAGGGAATAGTTTACAATCCCATTTTAAAAGTCAAATTCATGCATTAGGGTGTGTTAACACAATTGAAATCTCCAATCTTCATATCCCACGGTTGAATTGCACTAAGAACACAAAACTACCATTAATGACATTGGGTGATCTAGGGTTATTATGGTCCCATTTTGGTTTTTAGAAAGGACTCCCGGGGACTGAAAGGCATTGGGTTATAGGGAAAAGAAATATGCTGTGTCAGGCAGTAAAAGAAAGTGAGGCTTAATGTATGCTTCAGTACAGAAGAGGGTTGACCGTCCATACTCTACATGGAAGTCACACTGATGGGATTTCTGACTGGTGAGTACAATTCCTTAGTGTCATGGTTGAAAAGGAGAAGTAGATTCCTCAGAACAGGTTCTAACAAGGGTGCCTGTCCCTGAAGGGGTGACCAGTGACTATTCAAATCACACCTCCCAGACAGGCGCGGTGGTGCATGCCTCTAATCCCAGAATTTGGGAAGCCAAGACAGGAGGATCACAATTTCAAGGACAGCCTCAGCAATGTAGTAAGACTCTCGACAACCTAGTGAGACTCTGTTTCAAAATAAAAAATAAAATGCGGGCTGGTGTAGCTCAGAGGTAGAATACCATGAGTTCAATCTCTAGTATAGCAAAAACAAATGAACAAACAAATCATACACCTCTCTCAAAGCTGCCCCCCTCTAATAAACTCAGCCAGAACCAACCAACCAACCTTGATATAGACCAATAAACAAACTGAAACGAGTACTTTGTTAGCGATCATTGATAAAATACTTGTACGGTTCTAGGTCCCAGCAAAGCAACTGCCCTGGTTAAAATGGATTGTCAGACTGACAACTGAATTATCAGTCAGAAATAATCTACTTATTCAATGACTGTTGATTGATATTAAATGCTGATGTTTGATAAACTTTACCAAAAACATGCTGTCAATGGGCCAATCACTGTGTTAAATAAATAGGCACATATGCAAACAAACACACACACACACACACACACACACACACACACACACACACTAATGAACTGTCCTTGGTTACATTTTTGGTTAATAACATGTTTGCTGTGTGCTTTTGTTTGCCGCGTGCTTTGACACTGATGCCTGAGGACAATACCACACATTTTGGAATATACGAGCCAAGTGGTCCTATTACTCTCGACCTAGAGAAAAAGATGAAAACTCCTAAACCCACGTGAGGCTGGAAGGTACAAAGAAATGGCTGGTTCTGATTTCTGGAAAGCCATTATGTTGTAAATAAGGTTTTCTTCCTACTATATTGTTTCAGCAAACATTTGTAATATTTTCTCAGAATTCTGACATCCCCCCACTAAGCAATTTCACTCTTAATTCATAAAGCAGCAAGAAGAATTCAGGCCAAGGACGGAACTGATTGGGAGGGGAGAGGTGAGGTGGGATGGTGCCACTCAGACAAGGAAATGGCTACTTTGGGGGTAAATGAACGACACGCTTTGAAGAAATCTCTACGCGTATGCTGTATAGATGGGGGAAAGAAACAGAAAGAAAAGGCCCAGGGCTGCGACATCAGGAGTGGCCTGGCCTTCGGCAGCAGGAAGAAAAGCAGACTCCGTAATTTCCCAGCTTCCTGCCAAGTTCATGCAAACTCCAAGCTGTTAATATGAAATGTCACATCAAGTGTAAGTGCAGATATTCAGACTGATGGAGAAGAACAGTGGCTCCTTAATCAGACTGCTTATCAATGACCCCATCCTTTAATTTTTTCTTTCTTTTGTTTTTTTTTTTGCGGCACCAGGGATTGAACCCAGGGGCGTTCTACCTCTGTGCTACACCCCCGGCCCTATTTTTTATACTTTATTTTGAAACCGGGTCTCATGAAGTTGCGGAGGGCCTCACTAAAGAGAGAGAGAGAGAGAGAGAGAGAGAGAGAGAAACAGAGAGAGAGAGAGAGAGAGCAGAGGCTGGCCGTGAACACGGATCCTCTGGTCTCCGCCTCCCAAAGTACTGGGATTACAAGTGTGCGCCACCACACTCGGCGACCCCATTCTTTTTGATAAGACATAGGTCAACATGTGAAATGTCTTGCCTTTGGAAAAGCAAGGACCTGGTCAAATGGCATTCGTCCTCTTTTTTTTTTTTATTTTTGCGATACCAGGGATTGAACCCAGGGGCATTCTACCTCCAGGCTACACCCCCAGCCCTATTTTTTGTTCTTTATTTTGAAACAGGGTCTCGCTAAGTTGCGGAGGGCCTCACTAAATAGCTGAGGCTGGCCGCGAGCCCGGATCTTCCTGTCTCAGCCTCCCAAGTACTGGGATTACAAGCGTGCACCACCACGCCCAGCTGCATTCATCCTCTCTTATGAATAGTAATGTGAACCTCAAACCCTGTCCACCTGTATGTTCCACACTGATAAATAACAACATGCTAGACATTCATTTGTAGGTTATTATTCTGTTGTTACATAGAGTTCATTAGCATAGGGTTACTAGCCATGGTCCCATTTTTCATTAACAGAAGAACCATCACAGATTAGTGAGAATGGAAAAATTAGTATCTCTTCCTAAAGCATATCATATTAAAGTTTAAAAATTGGTTAGAATGCTTAAAACTCCTTTTGTGTAAATTTTAGAAATAGGGTTTTCCTCCCCCTAACTCCCAATATAACGCAGACATATAAATTCCACTCTCATATTCTGCTTAGATTAAAAAGATCTCAGAATTCACCTTGAGTTCAAAGTGTGGTTCACAGCTTCTTTAATCTAGTTTTTCAGCAGGTGAACCTGAATTCTTTTGGGCATTAAAATTTCTGCCAGTGCTACCTGTGAAATTCCTACCAATCCAGCACAATAGGAAGTAATTTACTGAAAATTTTGGGCTATGGAAAGTTTATTAACAAAAAAGAAAAATTTTCTGGGCCTACATGAGGATATGATGTTTTCTACAACCCCAGGATGTGTGATCCCAACTTGACCAAGGCTATCTGAATATTAGGGTTCAGAGAGATCCACTATCTTCCCAAATTGATAGAATTCCCTGAGGAGGCCTCATGGGATAAATTTTGAGGTATCTAAGATGCTCATAAGAATTGGGATCAGGGTGAGGTGAGCAAGGTGCCCAGGATGCCAATCTCAAGGAGTGATCAATCATTCTGAGTCATGTAACATTAGGATTGGTACCTGGAGTGACCAGCTCATTAGAGTTTATACCCCTGGACATCCACTTGCCTCACCCTAGTCCTTGTTTTAGTGCCTACAATGGCTTTCACACTATATTTTATCATGATCTATAGTAAGAAACACATTTGACATTCACCATCCAATACACACACACACACACACACACACACACATATCCTGAAACAAAGATTACAAGTAACAATGCTAACTATACTAAACCTTACCTTATGGAACACATTCAGATATTTTCTACTCTATCTTACAAAACTGCCAGTTAAGACCCATTAAGTTGATCTCATAACCCACTAATGAATTGCAACCTGTAGTTTGATAAACTTTGCTATAGTGGGTGCTACTGAGTACCCCAGCATGTGGACTACTAGGTAGAATTCCAGCGGCAGCTAAAACCTATCAAACCCCAGCATTTATCATGACGGTCTTCAACTGTTCAGCAGAGACTCAGTGTGAACCCTTAATACTCTTTCTAATCTTGTAGTAATGGGAATTTGGGGGTTATTACAGGAAACCAGAGAGCCACCCACAGTGGCATTTAGCTTACCTGACCCCATTCTACTTAAGACTTTGCTTCTGTTTGAGACAAGTAGGCTTTCTGGAATTTCATATTGACGGCTCCCTGACTGTTAGGACAGGAAAGCCACAAACAAGACGTGTGGCCTTTCGGTCACCCTCTCCCACAGTAACTGCCTCTGGGCTCAGGCTGTGCAGCCTGGGAGTGTAAGACACGGCTGCTGGCAGGACCCTGACGGATGGTCTACCTGGTAAATTGTTCTCCTTGTGGACCTAATAGTTCCCAACACTCAAATGCTGGTTGTTGTTACATAAAGAAAAGGGCATGGGAGTCACGCAATTTATGGTTTACAGCTGCAGATGTTTTAGACAGAATTTATCAACCTCACACAGCAGCCAAAAGGAATAAACACAGAAGCTAACTGGAGACTAGCACAGGGAAGAGGCTAGAAATGGAAAGATGATCACTGGTCCATCATGGGAAAAGAACTGATCTTTTGGAGACAGTGACACCTTTGCAATCAGGAATTGTCAGGACAGGTTCCTGATGGTCTGGCACACTTTACCATTTTCTAGGTTCTCGCTGCTTTCGTAGCATCCCGAGTCTCGCGGGGAGCATCCACTCAGGCCCTGGCTGTCCACAAGCAGCTTCTCCTGGGACCCGGACTGGTCGCTGTTACCTGGAGAAGGTGAGCAGAAGACTTGGCGTCAAAGGTCAAAGGGGAGTGAGCAGCAGAGGTCCCAGCGTTGGATAGACCCCAATTTTATATTCCACTTTTGCCATGCATTTTTAAGCCTTAGACTTTTAAACAAGGACACATTATTTTAAAGTAAGACCAAAATGAACTGGTGAGATTAGAACACTCTTCTTTCAAATCAAGTATCAATCACATGAAGACAAATTTGGAGAGAACACACAGTTGGAATATGCCGGAGCCTTTCAGGTCACGCCGACAGAGGCAGGCTCCAGCCTCCGAGGAGAGAGAAACGCAGAGTGTAGGGGTGGCAGCGGGGACGGCTCTCGTGGTCCCTTTGGGTGATGGCACCATTGGTGAAGAGCGGAGGGAATAAGTGCCCCTTTCACAAGGTGGGATTCAGTCACATGCTTTTCAGAAATTGGAAAGACCTGAACTTCAAGCTGTTTATGGTACCAGCTTTCCAAGTAGGGGGGCCTATATAAAAGTGATAAATGAAATGTATCTATTTATTAGTATCCAGGAGCATACTTGGCCCTTGATAACATATGCTGCTTCTTGCTCCGCCTCAGCAAGAGCAAGGCTGGCCAGCAGGGGCGCAGACCCCTGGCCCAAGGAAGGGCCGGTGGCAAAGTCATGGTGGTTTTTGTTGTTTGGAATGAAATGAGAGGGTTTGCTTTCTTTTCAACCTTCTCCTTTTGTCTTGGGCCAGCATTTCTGTTTCCTGCACACACAGCTGAGAAAGAGAAAACGCGGGACACCCTTGGACTTGGAAACCAAGCTGCAGATACTCTTAAGGTGGACGGTGAGAGCGGAACATCCTCATTCTGAGGGAGCCTTTTCCAGAAAAGCATCATTATTAACCAACTAGACCTCAACAAAGCTGGGGACAGAAATCACGAGAAGCATCAGATGCCTCTGCTGAGGGACTCTGCCTAAAGTGGATCACGTGCAAAGCCACGTGGGCCTTCAATTCCCCAGTGGCTCCACTCTGCATGTTTTGTAGAGGCACGTGGAGCCTGACATGGGACACTGAGGTCACGCGCAGAGCAGCTCTGTCTTATTATGCAGAGAAAGTGCTTGGTCACATAAAATGGAAACCAAGAAAACATTTTCTACATGAAATAGCTAGCTACAATGACAAGTGGCTTTAATTTATTTTCCTTTCTCTTCACCTCCCACCCTCCCACCCCGACCACATACAGAAAGAAAAAAGAAATCAATAAACCAGAAACAGGATGCCTTTCCTCAGGTCATCAAAATAAAACTGTGGGGAGGCAGAGGGCTGCCATTCCACACGGGCTGGCGGTTCTGGTTCTTTCTGTCTTCACCACTTCCTGTTTGCATTTCTCATAGGGAAGGCTTCTATAACTCCAATTATGGCAGCAACCATGGCAAAATAAGCCCTTAAATTAGCACCCCAAATTAAAAGTGCTAATTGTTAATTGATTGGTGAAAAATTAACAAATTAGAAGCATATGAGCAAATACTGTCTCCCTCCCACAACACCAAAAAAAAATTGGGATACTACAGAGTAATGTCCCATCTTGTGGAAGAGCCTGAGGATTCAGACTGGTTTATGTTCCAGCCTACCATGTTATTTAGAAAAATGACACTTGTAAAATGAGGGTTCCGAGCTTTCTCCTGCAACCCAGCATGAGGAATCTGTACCATCTGTCTCTGGTGGCAACAGTTCAGTGGACCACAGCAGCCAGAGAGGACTCCAGAGTGCTGACCGATGGGAACAAAACAGAAAACATGGTCCCCGCCACCGCTGCATGGAAATGCTGCCTGGGCCTGCATTTGAGGGATCTCAGCCTCACCGGACAGAACAGGACCCCTGAGGTCATTACAGAGTGGACAGGGACCCTTCTCACTGCTTAAAAAAACACAGTCCAACTTGCAAAGTCCTGAGGTTTATAGCAAGGGGTTAGTCACTGTCTTCATCAGGGAGAAGAGGTGGGGGGTACTTATATGTACTGCAGAACCAAACCCATTAATCTTCTTTTATACTTACTTAATATCAAAGTACAAAAGACAAGAAAGAAGATAGCTAGAATCATGTAAATTCTCACAGTAAAATAAGAGTGAGGGGCTGAAACCCCACTTGGTCATAACCTGACCTTAGACCTGAAGGAAGGGACTTGACTTGGGCCAAAGCTCTCCTCCGCCCCCACCCACCCAAAGATGCCCACACATTCATGTACATGCCACACAGGAAGGGGAGGCTCAGACACTTAAGAGAGCCTCAAACACCAAAGGTGCTGGGGCACAAGGACGCGCACTGTCTTGCTGGAGAGCAGGTACCTCAGGAAGGAAGGGGAGGAAATGGGATTCTTGGTTAGCAGCACTATCAATGGGCTTGTTAAGATTATTTCTTAAAATAAGGATCGCAGCAAATACAGCAAAATGTTACCTTTAGTTGAACTCAGGAAGTGCATGTGTATATGTTTGTTTTATTCTCTGTACTTTATCCCACGCTTGAAATAATCCCTATTACATTTCTTATAAAATTTGTTTCTATTGAGCTGTACACTTAAAAATGGTTAAGACAGTAAACTTTATGGTATTTTATCACAATTTTAAAATTTTAAATTGTTTTTAAGGGAGTTTTCATTTAGCAGACCTGAGAGAGTGGAAAGGGGAGTGATCTGACAATTGGAGCCTTTTCCAGTGGACCCCTCTCTGAAGGCTGCCCTTTTCCCCACAGTGGAAGACCCTGGACTGGCCTGAGGGCCCATAAGTCCTGGGGATGTACTTTTTGCTCTCAGTGAAAGGCTGAGCTAGAAAAATTTCAAGATCCCTACATATCTTCAAAGACCTCAATAGATCTCTGTATTTCTAGAGCATAGGCATATAGTTTACAACAACCTATTATGTTCTTCTAAGTTGCCAGTTTTTTCAAGGGAATATTTCTGAAACCCAGTGAATTTAACTGCATTGGAAATAAAGTCTTATAACCCTAGGAGAAATCTGGACCCAGTCTCTTGGCACTAACCAGTACCTCTGAGCTCTTGAAGCCTTTGTCTGAGAACCAATTCTACTTTATGTATTATGAAAATTCTGAACAATGGTAACACACAGATCCAAAATGGGATTTATGCAGAAGCAGAGAGGGCTTCTTACCCTTTTGAGTTATATCATGATGGTTTAAGATACCCTCCTACAGAACGTCACTGATATGGGTTACGTGTGGTGGTACATAGCTATAATTCCAGCTACCCACGAGGCTGAGGCAGGAGGATTGCAAGTTTGAGACCAATCAGGCAACCTAGCAAGACCCTGTCTCCGAATGAAATAAAAAGAATTGGAGGTGTGGCTCAGTGGTAAAGCACCATTGGGTTCAATCCCCAGTACTGCAAAAAAATAAAAACTAAAAACAAATGCCTCTGGTACGAATCTCAGGATATGATCCTAGCACAGGCAGTCTGAGCCAGTATGGTATGGAGCAGACTAAGCCCAGATCCTAACTTATACTCAGGATTTAGCTTCGCTCCTCCTGTGTGTGAGGGATAGAGGAAATGTAACAGATAGTGCACAGAAACCAGCTGCTCTCCAGGGCTGAGGAAGAACACGAGCTGTGTTGCAGACCACACGTGGTTCCAGAGAACAGACGACTTAAGACTAATTTATATTAATAGAGCTGGTCAGCTATACCAATCACTGTCCCAGGCTCTTTACACACAACTTGGCCATAGACCCCAAGGGTCTCTCAGGTGACTCAAATACTGAAGAGATCTGGCTATAAAATGATATGAAGTATGAAACACAACTCCCTCAAAGCTATCCCTGAGGGCTGCCTGTTTACCTGGGGTTCCGACATCTATTCGAGTGTGTGTTCCTTTGTTGTGAGTTGATTTAGAGGGAGTTCCTTATAAACAGGAGTGAATTTAATGTGCTGACACACTTGCTTCCCCCTCTCCCGGGTCTGAGACACTCAGTACAGATGCTCCTCAGGCTATGATGGGTTCTGGAACCCCATTATACACTGTAAAATACCATACACTGAAAACGCATTTAATTCACTTCACGTACTCAGCACACAGGCTTAGCAACACAGGCTACTGCAGAGTATTGGTTGTTCACCCCGGGGCTGTGGGGCTGGCTGGGAGCTGTGGCTCATATCAGAAGAGTAGCAGACTGTGTATCACCAGTCTGCAGAAAGGTCAGGATTCAAAATCTGAAGTATGGTTTCTACTGAACGTGTAATGCTTTTGCACCATCAGGAAAAAAAAATACCCAAAGTTGGGGACCATCTGTAACATACAATTTTTTTCCACCATTAACCATGGTTTTGGTGTGTCTTTTAGCAATAGAAATGCTATTAGCTACTGATATCCCTGAAGCAGAGCACTTGAAAGAAAATGTATTTGAATTCAATAAACTGAAAAGGATACTGCCTTCATGATGAATAATTTCAGGAATATTTTTGATGTCAGATTGAAGAATAAAGAGCAAGATAAGACTAGGTTTAATGGAGCAATGGATATGATGGATTCAAATAGACTCCATAAAAGCTGTGTGCTCACTGAATTCTGCTCACAGGCTGTAAAAATAAGCTGTCATTTATTTAAGTTGGAATTCTCTGCTCTACATATTTACTTCAGGGAGACATTTCTTCCTTCTTTAGTGGAAACTGATGAATATATCACTTATTCACTAACCACTTATTCACTATTCAATAAGAAAACAACTAATATGCTTTTGAGAAATAACCCTTAGCTGGGCATGAAACTCCCAGTTGGTCAGTCATTTCTGTGTTCAGGATCCTACAGATCTGCTGAAGGCTGCACATCCCAGCAGTATCTACGAGGAATCTACTGTTTCTTAAGAAAGCTTCAAGTCTGTTCTCTGAGACCCTTGGTACACACTGTCCTCGACTGTCCCCTAACACATGCCAGGAAAGGCGCCAACACTATGGAAGGTTTCCTCTTGCTCCCATGTTCACCTGAATGCTGCACTAGGAATTTATATGTCTTTGAGCTGTTTAGCATAATATGAAATTGACTTTGGGTTTGGTGACTCCAGGGAGCTGTCAGCACATGCTGGTGGCGTACAGGAGACCTGCTGGTGACCAAAGAACATGGCTGCTCTACCAGTGACTTCTGCGTGTACAGGGACTTACTGTCATATTCCTGTAGCAGCTCCACAGCCGTCAACAGGACAGCTCTGTGTTCTGGGTCCCTGATATTTAATTCATCCAAGTCTTCTTCCTCCAGGAGCTTGAAGGTGTCCAAGTCTTCATATCCATTGAACAGGAAGGTGGGCATGTGCTCCTGGGACACACAGAAGCAGGACCAAAGAGGGTCAGCTACAGCCATGGCCATGTGGTGCATGACCAACAACTAGCCTCTGACCCCTGGCTCTTTCCCTCATGGTTATTTTTATACTCATCAAAAGAATGGTATCAGCACAATTCACAACAGCTAAATTATGGAACAACCTAGGTGTCCATCAACACATGAATGGATAAAGAAAATGTGGCATATACACACAACAAAGTTTTACTCAGCCATCAAAGAAGAACAAAATTATGTCATTTTCAGGAAAATGGATGAACTAGAGAATATTATGTTGAGATCAGCCAGCCTCAGACAGTCAAGGGTTATCTGTTTTCTCTCATATATATATAAGGTAGAGAGAAAATAGGGAGGAAAGGGACTTCCTGAAAACAAGGAGGGAAACCGGGAGAATTGTGGAAGGGGTGAGGGAAGGGGCAGGGGAAAGGGAGGCTTGAGGAATGACCACATAACGCTATGTTTATATAGGAAGGCATCGCTGTCAATCTCACTAGAGGGAGTGGGGTAGGATGTGGAGGGAAATACACCAAGTGAGGTGTGCGTATATGAATATATCACCTTGAATCTTACTATAACGTATAATTGCAATGCATCAATAAGATGCTAGAAAAAGTAAATATTAAAAAATAGTGAAAAAAGCCGGGCGTGGTGGCGCACGCTTGTAATCCCAGTACTTTGGGAGGCAGAGACCGGAGGATCCAGGTTCGCGGCCAGCCTCAGTGCGCGCTCGCTCTCTCTCTCTCTCTCTCTCTCTCTTCCTGTCTCTCTCTCTCTCTCTCTCTCTCTCTCTCTACCTAGTGAAGCCTTCCGCAACTTCGTGAGACCCGGCTTCAAAATAAAGTATAAAAAAAATAGGGCCGGGGGTGTAGCGCAGAGGTAGAATGCCTCTGGGTTCAATCCCCGGTACCGCAAAAAAAAAAAAAAGTGAAAAAGAAATTAGTATCATCTGAATGTATTGCGCCTTCCAGTCCCCCAGCTTAGGAGGCAGGCAGGGTGTTTTTACTAACCATGGTTAAGAAGATGCGCACTGCAGGCTGTGATGGATTCCACTTGCTGGGATTATAACTGAGCCCTGGAAATGAACTAATTCCTTTATCATCTCACAACCCACAGTGGAGAGGGCTCCTCCTTCATTTACAGAGCTATTGACACCTGACTTAGCGAGCCCCATGAATTTCTCAGGAGCCAGAGGGATTGCAAAGTAGAAACAGAACCTACTGGTGCAGACCACCCTCCTAACTGCTGGAGTCATGGTGAGAGAGAGATGGGAGGGGAGGTGCCTCCTGGTACCTGGGTTTTGGCTTATAGCCCTTCTGGTAGCAAATTTTGATCTAGGGCTTATACCATCACCCACAGCAGCAGTTAAGGGCAACAGAATACTGGCAACTCTTTCTGTAGAATGGATGCTCTCCTATCAATGGGTCGCCCTTACTGGACACAGATCAACCCCTACCCTAGCCTGAACGTGCCCTCACTTGCTTAGTTTGGGAGAAGGGAAGGACAATGAGATACGTGCGACAGAGTGAGAAGTGACTGACTTTCAGGTTAATGCGATCCAGGAGGTCCTCCACGGATTTGGGCTGGGGCGGTCTTCCTTTTCTCCTCCTCCTAGTGGGGCGCTTGGGCTTCTCCTCTTCCTCGTTTAGCACGTCCACGTAGATGAATTTGAATGTGCCAACTTTGTTGTTCAACAGGCCCATCCAGGTCCCCATGGGCGGTTTGCTGATTATATCAATGATATCTCCTTTCTGTGGCCCGGGGAACAAAGATGGTTCCATTAGATCCATTCTAAGCACGGACAGAGAATCCGTCAGATGAGCGAGCCGTGCAGAGGGGGAAACACCACAGAGGCGGAACTAGGGTGCCACAGTCACCTTTCTGAGTGGAGCTGCTGACAACGCAGGATGTGACTGGGAGTTTCACAGAGGCCAGCTGGAGCACTTGTGACTGTGCTGGATGTCACATGGACCACAAGCCACAGCCCTTCCTCCTTCCTACACTGCAGGCCAGCTCTGCCTGGCTGTGTCCCTCAGCTCTCCCCTCTCTGGTTCTCTCAATACCCTTCCACAACCCGTAAGGCTCCTACTTCCTGGAGACAGAATTCCTCACCAGTCCCCAGTGGCAATCCCCGCCCTGTAATCACTGCATACATTTAGTGCAACTCCATCTTTACAATCCACGTAAATGTCTGTCCCCACATGGAAGACAGGAAGCCATCCCCAGATGGAAAAAGCACAGAAAACTGGGGTGTTGAGGCCCCCAGAGTTCGAGGGTGCAGCTGGCGTCAGAGGACAGGGCACGGGAGGAGGTGGGCCCTCTCTGCCTCCTGCTGGCTGGTCCTCAGTTTTGTTTTTTGCTACACAGGAGACCAGTGGATCAAGGCAGCAGAAATAGGGTCCACCATGCACAGTAACAGCCCAGCATTCAATGCTAGGGAGGAAAGAACGCCTCTTACGGAGCCCAAAGGCCCTGGGCAAGCTGCACAGGCCAGGGAGAGACCCACCTTGAGCTTGAGCGAATCCGTGTCGTAGGGACTGGGGGTGAAGTCGGTGTGCACCCGGGCGCGCCCACAGAAGGGGCCCCGGTAGGGCGGCTCCTCATCGTCACCATCCTCTGACTTGACACTCTCCCTGTTGCTGGTGGAGGAATCGGTGGTGCTTACTGTCTGACCACCTGTGTAGGAAAAATGGGAAGAAGGAGGGTAAATCCAGCTTTTCCACGTGGCGAAGCTGAAAGGATGGGGAAGGGCAGCGTGAGCCACGGCCTTGGGCTCAGTGAGGAGCTCACTCACTGTTCTTCCTAATCAAGCTCCAGACTGGACAGAGGAGCCCCAGCACATTATTCACATGTCGGGGGACTCCAGATGACATGGAGACTCCCTGATGGAGGACGCCCTGGTGTCCAGTCTTTGCTTTTAATATTCCTGACCCCTCCTGTCTACAGAATATGATATATGTTTTTTTTTTTTGCGGTATTGGAGATTGAACCCAGGGGCATTCTACCTTCGAGCTACACCCCCAGCCCTATTTTTTTATTCTTTATTTTAAAACAGGGTCTCACTAAGTTGCGGAGGGCCTCACTAAGTAGCTGAGGATGGCCGTGAACCCAGATCCTCCCATCTCAGCCTCCCAAGTACTGGGATTACAAGCGTGCGCCACCACGCCTGGCTAGAATGTGATTTTTTTAAATTGCATTTATGGATGAGGAAACAAACAGCCATCAAGTAACTTGTGTAAGGGCAAGAAGTTACAGTGGCGGGTTCAAACCTGGCCCCTTCCCCCTTTACCATTGGCCAGCAGCCACCACCCCGGCCCTGAAGGGGTTGAGCTGCATTTGTTACTAGTGATGTTTATAATTTTCCTCCCTTCCTCAGTTCTCTTTATTTGTTGGCCATCTTCATGTGTTTCCCCCCTGGCTTATTCTCCTCCATTCTCTAGAACCTTCTTCTGAGATGCCTTCCCTATCTTTCCCAATCAGAATTAATCACCCCTCTTTTGTGCTGCTGCTATACATCTACTACCAAACAAATCTGACTCTAAGTCCAGCTATCTGGCAGGCCCGGCTGTCTGATGGTCGCCTCGGGGCAGGGATATGGTCTCTCTTATCTTTAACTTGCCTGAGCTTGATGTTTAATAAATATCTGGTTTTCATGTCAAAGGAAACCACCTACGATTACAAGCTGGACTTACTCATGGAGCTCTGCCCACTCAGGGAACTCCGAAGGCTTTCAACAGATCCTCCGGCTTTCAGCTTGGGCTTGTCCATGTGCTCAGAGTCCGGCTGGCCAGATGCAGGGGAGCCAGGCATTCCATCCAGGCCCGAGTCCTGAAATGGTTTCAAAGCAACTAAGTTTCGCAAGTGGACAGGTGCTGTTTTGTAATTCTCAGCAATGTGGTCCTCAGCTGTATCAATTGAACCCATCTTGATAGCCATACTTGATTCTATACCTAATACACTTCTCCTTTTTTTTTTGTTTTGTTTTTGCGGTACCGGGGATTGAACCCAGGGGAGTTCTACCTCCGAGTTACACCCCCGGCCCTATTTTTTTCTCCTTTATTTTGAAACCAGATCTCACAAAGTTATAGAGAGCCTCACTAAGTAGCTGAGGCTGGCCGCGAACCCGGATCCTCCGGTCTCAGCCTCCCAAGTACTGGGATTACAAGCGTGCGCCACTACGCCCGACTCGCTTCTCCTTTTTTAACCTACATCCTTACTTAATTTTAAAGTTGGGGACCGTGGTACTATGTGATTTATTTGCTTTTTGGGGGCACTGGGGATTGAACCCAGGGGTGTTCTACCTCTGAACTATACCACCAGCCCTATTTTTAGTTTTTATTTTTGAAATAGGGTCTCACTAAATTGCTGAGGGTCTCACTATATTGTTGAGGCTGTCCTCAAACCTGTGATTCTCCTGTCTTAGCCTCCCCAATACTTGGATTACAGGCATGCACCACTATGCCCAACCTGTGGTACTATCTATAAGTGCTCAAAAATTATTTTTCATGCTCAAATATTTTTGAAATCTCTGAGGAAAAACATCTATATTCCACATAGACAAAATATTAAAGGTTGAGGAACTCTTGGCCTATTTAACAGCCCCGTAACAAGGCTGGACAATTCACTATTAATGTAGTATCTGGAAGTAGTATTGGAGAACATTTAAACTACTTTGAAGGGAAGCATTTATACTGGAAAAAAATATATTCCTTGAAAAATAACTGGCCAGACTTAAACGGTCCCATTTATGCAAATGATTGAAACCGGCTAAGCAATTACCAAGTGAAGTCCCAGATAAATAGAAAAAATATTTTTTCAGTCTATACCAAAGTTTCTGTATTTCCAAACCACTGCCACTCCTACAGTAAGAACCTCAGCCATGAACTGAGGATGTGCAGGCTGTTGGAATCCACGTGCAGGCCGCGAGCTGGCTGGAACTGAGTTTGGTGTTTAGCTCACTATGCCCACCAGGGGGCAGCAGCAGAGCAAAAATCTCTGCTTTCCCTGCTGTTTTATTGGGTGGCTACAGCTGCATTTCCTACATACTTCAAGCAAGAAACCAGCTCATATACAGCTCCTTTAATAAGCTGCAAAATGAGTACCATAAGGGTGCCAGAAGAGGGTTTGGAAATCCAGTGGTCAAAATTACCTCAAGGCTCAGCTCTTACAAGTGTTTTGAGTCCTTCTGCCCATGTGATTAAGGCAGAAAAGGGGCATGCTTCTAGCAATGAATTTATAGACTGGAGGGGGGAGATAAATTCTGTGATATCTTAATGGCTACAGATAGGACCAGTTAGTGAAAAGCACCCCCCAAGGAAACCTGATGACTCTTGAAGTCCAACAGCTAGGAAGCACTTTCTAGAACCTGGAAGATTCTAGAACAACGTATGCTACATCTGAAAAGTCTACTGTCCAAGTACACTTTTTGAGGTTGGATTCTGGTGATAGACGTTCTGTGGCAAGGCTATTTGTTATAGTTTGGATATGAGGTGTTCCCTGAAAGAATCCCATGTTGGCAGTCAACAGTGTTCAGAGGCAAAATGATTGAACCATGGCTCCAATCTCACCAGTGAATAAATTCACCGAAGGGCTAATAATTTGAATGGATCTACTGGGTGGTAATTTTGGCAGATGGGGTGCGGCTAGAGGAGGTAGGTCATTCGGGGTGTGGCCTTTGAGACATGTGGGTCCCTGGTCACTTCCTGCTACGCTCTCTCTCTGCTTTCTGGCTGTCATGAGATGAGCTCTTGTCCTCTGCCACAGGCTATGCTGCCATGAAGCCTGCTTTGGAGTCAGCCGTCTATGGACTAGACCTCTGAAACTGTAAGCCCAAATAAGCCTTTCCTCCTCTATGTTGTTTGTGTCAATTATTTTGGGCACAGTGACAGAAAAGAAGACTAAAAGAGTATTTTAGAAAAGGAAGTCCTCCATGTTCAAATTTACGATCCTTACTGTACTACAGAATATCATTTCTATACGTGGCTGTCTCCCCTCTTGTCTGGATCTAGAAGGCAGGGCCTGTGTCTTGTACTTCCAGCATGAAGCATGGTGCTTGGACAACCTTAAGTGCTTAATAAATGTTTCTTGAATTGAATGTCTACATAAACAAAGCATACTCCTGGGCAGGTTAATGCAAGGAATATATATATACTTAGCACCACTTAACTCTGAGGATCGTCCTCAGTTTCCCTGTTGTCAGGAAGAACCAAGGGGACTTTTGCTAGGTAGCCACATACCTGTTCAGAGACAGAGCTGCTGTACTTTTTAGACATTCTCTTCCTCATCGTCTCTTTCACCGATTTCACCTTTTTGCCAAGAGAGATGCGGGAGGCAGTGGGTGACTTGATGACTTCTTTGTACACAAAATCTCCTTCCTTACCCTGTGAAAGAAAAACATCGTAAATACCTTTAGTCTCAGGAAATGAAGCCCAGAAACGGGTTTTATTATTCAAAACTCTTAGCTCTCAGAAAAAAATACTAGTATTCATTTTTCTTATGTTAATTCACTGCTAAGTTATTTATCTATTTGATTAGAAATTAAAACCTACTAAGAGGCTTTTTCTGTTTGTTTGAAGTAGGATGTGAGTCACCTTTTTATTAAATATTACTACATTTTTCTCCAATTATGTTTTTCCCATCATTTTAAACACCCCGGGGCATTGTGTTTCATCAGTACAGAGAGATCTAGATGAACTGACATTCATGTAATCCCAGCAGTGGGGGAGAAGGGAGGATAATACTACTGAATCACCCTCGGAACGTGCTAGAACATAATGGTAAATGCTCAGGCATGAGAAGTACAACATCTGATTGGATTTTTATCACTGTAATGCTCAGTGTGACGCACGCCTAAAAGTGTAGAACTTCCCTTCCCTGAACCTGGTGGTGGCCATCTCTCATTCTATTTTGCATTAAAAACAAACTTTCCCTTGAGAAAGAAAGAAAAAAAAAAGAAAAGAAAAAAAGAAAAGCTTCCATTTTTAAAAGCTGACTTTATAAAATTATTGGTTTATGAATCAATAACATTTGACATCCAAATAAAATAGTTTAAGTCTTCCAGGAAGTTCTCAACTACTTTGTATCTCACAGATGGGAATTTTTTTTTTTTTTGTGGTACCAGGGATTGAATGCAGGGGCGTTCTACCTCCGCGCTACACCCCCGGACCTATTTTTTTTATACTTTATTTTGAAACTGGGTCTCACGAAGTTGTGGAGGGCTTCACTAAGGAGAGAGAGAGAGAGAGAGAGAGAGAGAGACAGAGAGAGAGAGCGAGAGATCTGAGGCTGGCCGCGAACCCGGATCCTCCGGTCTCCGCCTCCCAAAGTACTGGGATTACAAGTGTGCGCCACCACGCCCGGCACAGATGGGAATTTTTGCTGACACATGATCATAACAAATATAAAGCTGAACTTTTCATTTTACAGTTCCACAGAAAAATACCTCTAAGGGACAGGCAAAACTGTAGGTACAACTCACCTTCACCCTTGGGGACTGAGAAAGTGAACTTCAAGGGGCAGACCTTGTGCGCCACGGTGGTGGCCTGGCCCTAGACTGTGACCCATAAGCAGGTCTGCGGGGGCAGTGGCTGTGGCCCTGAGGGGTCTGGCCTGCTTTGGTGCTAGAAAGACTGGGTTTACTCCAGGACATCCCACATCAGGAAGATGGCCCTGGGGGACGTCGACTGAGCGGATGGTAGAGTGCGAGGCATGGGATCCATCACGTCTCGGTACATGTGTGCAGTCATACTTCTGTGCGCCTGTGACTGCTGTGAAGAAAAGGCTCGTGGCACAGAGGACTGAGATGACAGAAGCCAAACTTTTCACTTGAAAAGCGGCAGCAAAGGCATCCATGGAACTATGCTACTTCTGGGATTGACGAGGAGGCCAGAGTTGGCTGTCATCGACTTCACATGGAACAGGGACTGTCTTTAAGATGGGTGAGAAAGGGGTTTCCTTTCAAATGTGATTTAGGATCACTAGGAAAACCGGTATCGATTCTCATCACATGAGTCCTAGCCTGCCGCTATCCTCTGGCGTCTACTCACCATTGGGTCAGAGTTGCTACTGCCAACGTGCAGAGAACGATTTGTCAGGTCAAATCCTCCAAAACTGCAGGTTCTCTGTGGAAAGGAGGGGGCAGGGCAGGAAGAACTCAGTTATGCTTACGTCAGCCAGCTGTGCACAACCCAGCGCACTTCCCCTCGGCAGGACATCTCTGAATCACAAACACGTGTACGGGATGGAAGAAGGAAAGGAGAAACGATGAGGGGGAATCACATGATTCATGTCAGAGGGAAACTTCACTCACTCGGCCTTTCACAGACCACCAGAACGTGCCCTGCACCAGACGTCTAGAATCCCTGAACATGCCAAGACAACTCTTTTCTTTTCTTTCTTTAAAGAAAAACAACAACAACAACAAATGAATTTAGTGCTATTACGATTCCCTATCTCACTGGGGAATGAAATTGTCCAAATTATGCTATGTGCATGTACAAACATGTAACACTGAATCCCACTATTATGTACAAATCATAATGCACCAGTTACAAAAAAAAAAGATCGCCTGTCTCATGGCATAGAACTTCTCCTTCAACTTCCCTTAGTATCAGCTACGTACAGTAGTGACAATAAGGGACTATCCCTCAGCGGTGCTGGAAACCCAGGTCTGCAGTCCTCTGCTCTGCCACTGACAGCAGGCTTTTCTAAAAGACTTTTATTTTGTTTAGTTTTAAGCCACTGAGAAGAGGCAAGAAAGGTTATGTTTATAGTAGTGCAAACAGGCCAAGAGGATTACTTTCTGATTCCCTATGCTAGCCAAAAATGCTGATAACGTTCCCATCTAAGTGCCCAACTGAATTAATTATAACCCTTTTTCTCCCAGTGGACGAAGACACCACATTTGCCCCAAAAGAAAAAGGCTGATTGAGTGACTGGCTTTGACCACACTCTTAAATTTCAATAGGAAAAATGCTGATTTTATACAAATGGATGAAAGCATTACTGTCCTTTTAGTTAGTTTCAGACTTTATGGGACTGCTTATGTTTCAGTGATTGTGTATTTCCAGGACTCAGATGGAATGGTTGTTGTTTTTCTATCCAGAGCCATTCAATGACCACGCCTGCTGCCCTACCCCCAACTACACTAATTTTTTGTTACACCATAGTGATTGTTTCTTAAGCAACTGGTAATAAAAGTAGAATACCAGATTTGGGCCCCAATATTTTGAATTACCAGTTTCTCAGAGGATGCTAACAGCTATTAAATGGAAGAAATGAACAGAAAAGTACAATGCATACTATAACCATTGCTTACTTAACGTAAATATACTTTAGATGTATCTTAATTTACTGTATTAAGAAAGTAGAAGCATCCTGGGAGAAAAATAACTAGGCTTTTGAAATGGCACAGAGATAGACCCAAGTTCCGGTTCTGCTATTTATTTGCTGTGCGACCTCAGGTCAAGTACTAAAACTCTGAGCATTGGATTGGCGAAATCTGCATTGACAAAATAAGAGCTACACAGATTTGCAGACTCCTAGCACACTGCCTGGCATAAAGCAGACATTCTATGAATGTTGGCTTCTCCCATTACTTTGCATTATGGCTCTGCTGCAAACTTGGTTGCTCATCCTGACAAATGTTATGTTAAAGTTGAGGCTTAGTCAGTATTATAAATATGCAAATGAAGGGCTGGGTTTTACAGTCTGGGAGCTCCCTTGTAAAAGCACAGCATTCCAGGATCAGGTCATGATGGGAGAGGTGGCAGTTGTGGCACAAGGCAGGGCCAGGGGAAGAAGAAGGCACTTTGGGAGACCGGGCGTGGTGGCGCACCCTTGTAATCCCAGTACTTGGGAGGCGGAGACCAGAGGATCCAGGTTCACGGCCAGCCTCAGTTACTTAGTGAGGCCCTCTGCAACTTCGTGAGACCCAGTTTCAAAAATAAAGGGTAAAAAATAGGGCTGGGGGTGTAGCTCGGAGGAGGTAGAACACCCCTGGGTTCAATCCCCAGTACCGCAAAAAAAAAAAAGAAAAGAAAAGAAAAAGAAGAAGGCACTTTGGGATAAGCAGCATTCAGGATGTCTCAGAGCTCCTGTTCTTTACTGGCTGTTGCTGCTATTTTAAATAATCTAATACTGATTTGTTTTCCAGTGGGTGTTTATCCTGATTTTATATTAAACATCAATAGGCACTTCTGATTTCCTTTACAGCCAACCACACTTAGGTCTATTCTATGAAAAGAGACCTCTCTGTACAAAAACACTTACCAAAAATGTGATGGCCACTTCTCAAGGCAAATTTTCAACATGAACTTTCCCTTTCTAGCTGATAATGCCAAATAGGTTTTCTCATTTTTTGCAGACAGTGAATTTATTCTAGTTCTTTTGCTGTGACTCAGGCCTTCACGGGCACAGGATGGCGCCCAGATGCCTGATCACTTTATGGCTTCTGCATGTCCCTGCTTTAAACAACATCTACTGCAACGCTGGAGCCCAGCACATGATTTCTGATGCATATGAAATAACAGACAAAGAATTTATGTGGAAACTATGACTGCAATGAATTAGAAGCTCATCTATGTTTTCTATATACCCATTGTATGCATTTATGCCTAAAACAAAAAGCTCAAAAAAAAAAAAACAGGTCAGTTTTCCTCACTATCCACTAAAATCTCTCCCAGTGATATGCTAAGATATCTGGAGCTGATTCTTTTTTTTTTTTTAATCAATGGAGGTCTGACAAAGATGTAACAGTAAACATTCCTTGAATGAGTCTCCAACTTCTAATAAAGATCAAGACGTTCTCAAAATAGCACTCCTTCAAAAGAGAAAATGGATTGTAAAGAGAATACTAAAAGAAAAGCAAACCAATCTTGGGCGTTGGTGATCTAAATGAGTGAAGCATAAGTGAAATTCTTTTAGTTCATACACCTCTTGTACAGATAATTATAAAAATGTTGTAGGTAGATGCTTGGGATGAGGAGAGCTGGTCAATGGGATGGTCATGCAGTTGAAAACATGTTTTTGGAAGTTGAATTTAAAAATGGACAAAATTCCAAAATGTCATGCATGTCTGTTCTCCCAAACAAAAATTGAATGACCAAATAAAAAGCGAGACATGTGACCGTTTCCAGTGAATACAAAGCATTATCATTTCCCTGAGGTTTCATCAAGCAAATATGGCATTTTTGAAAGGCAAAAAGATCAGCGCTAAAGATTAAAGGCAACTGTGCACTTTGGGATAAGATGAAGGAAACAGATGACAAGGAGAATGGAAAAGAACTTTTTTAAATAAAAGGAAGCAAAGAAATAAGATTAATCATCTATAAAAACAAAGCTCTAGGACCAGGGGTCTAGCCCAGCTGTATAGTGCTTACTTAGCATGCATGAGGCTCCGGGTTCAACTCCCAGTACTGAAAAGAAGAAAGCTCTTTCTATTGTTAGAACTCATTTTCTTTTTATACTCTCTGTTTTGAAAGTGTTCAGTAGTGCCTCAAGGTCACAGCATCTTAAGAACACCCAGCCTAGACTGACACTTGAAACAAAGATTATATAGCGCCATGTTTAGGGCGGAGGGTGCTCAGAGACCTGCTGGCCCAGATATTCATGCTCAAAGTCAGTGAAGAATTAATCACTGGCCCACAGAGTTAATTAACACAAATCTCAGGAATACACTTCTTGAGAGACAGTCCTGATGAAGTTATTAATCTGGCGATAAATAACATGGGAGGCGCATGAGGAAGTCATGCTGCTCAAACTGGGTAAGTTCTCAGTCTTGCATGATTTAAATGCACAGGATGAGCCATCAATGAACAAGGAAGTGACTCTTTTCTATCAAGGTCATGTCAAAAGATACAAAGGCAGATGAACTGGGCACAACACTTCTGAAGGTAAAAAAAAAAAATTATGTTGAGACTGGAATTTTACAAAAGATCTGTGGGTTGGCGTAGACCAGAGCCTGAATGAGTAACAAAGAAGATTCTGTTATTTCCAAACAAAAACAAAACCAACAAAAAACTGTTGCCATGATGTAGAAAGAGCCAGAATTAAAAGTGTTGTAAGAATCACATGAATGTGAAAAGAGAGAAAGTAAGATGTAAGAAGAGAGTCAATGCATGTGGGAATATTTGGAAAACCCAAGGTCTAGGAAGGGTCCAGCGACCTTGCAGAACAGAGAAGGTCATTTTAAGGATGGCACTGGCCAATCAGTCTTCATTTTCACAAAAGCAGAATTCGACTGAATGCATTTAAATTACAGTGCTTGTCTGGGGAAGGACATCCTATTCAGCGGCGTGAAGGAGCCCTGGGAAAAGCCACTAGGGAAGCAGATTCTGCTGTGAAGGTCCTTTCAGACCTTTCAAAGGGGCCCTCAGCCAGCACCCCCGGAGGATTAAGCAAGGTGCCAGAGGACTCAGTGCCAGCTCCTCCTCACTCTGCCGTTTCATATGCGCTATTGTGCAAGCTCAGAGTTAGGTGGGAATTCTGGGGTGGGGAGTGGGGAACATCTATATTCTGAAGTTCAAAATAAGCCATGCCTTGAAAATAAATTTTACTAGGTCCTTCAGATCCTTCCATATTAAAACTGAAAAACATCTTAGTATTTGAAATGAAGGACTTTATTCCTCTATATGCACTGAAGAATCTGTGTGACATTAGAGGATATTACCAGGTGTCAGTGCCTCGGTTTAAAAAGGTAAGGACCCTGAATAGACTTAAGGAAAACTAAAGGGCTCTCATTCATTTTTTCCCTGTTAGATTTCGGAACTATCCGCCTGTACCTCCTAATAAAAGAGATGGACTTCACAATGTTTTCCAATCACCAATTGGTGACTGTGTTGATGGCCAATTTTCCATGAGCTCGTTCCTATTGTTTTTAATTAAATGGAAGAGTAAGCCTCTCTTTTAAGGGCGCAATGTCCTTCTGTTTTGAATCAGCTTCTTTGAGGTCAAGTGAGACGTGATGGCTGGGGATCAAGACAGCCACTCCTAGGGGGGCAGCCAAACCGCACCCCTGGACCCTGGACGCCCCTCTGTGGATCAGCTTCAGTGTCTAGTTTTAATTAAAAAAATCAAACAGCTTCACTTGGCACCAGGAGAAAGAGAAGAGGGGGAGGAAGCCACCGCTAAACGAAAGTCGGGTCAGAAATGCGAGGTGATGGAGGAATGGTGAGGGGAAGAAGAGAGGAGGAGGCCAGCCTCCAGGAAGAGAGGCCATACTGCTTGACTGCGCATCAGGGAAATGACAAGGCCTTCCTCACCACTGTCTTTGTGACTCACAGACTTCTGGTGGATTCTCAAGAGAACCCTTTTAGTACAGCGGTCCACTGTGGCAGCCCACTTCCTCTTTGCCTCCTCATCCTCCTCCAGCAGGCACCGCCTCAGGTCCTGCTTCTCGGCCTTGCTCAGGGTCCTGTCTGAGGCAGGACGTACTAGCTGGGTCAGGCTCAGGTGGCTGTACAGGCTCCGCTCCACCACGTAGGTGATATTGAACTCGCTGACCGCTGAGCGCCCGCGCACCCTTCTGCCGGGGAGGCCGCAGCTCCCACCCCCTTTGGGTTTCGGCCGGGGCAGCTGCAGGTCGCACGTGGTGCCGTTCACTCCTTTTCTGGAGGGGCGCTGGCAGAGAAAAGCTCTGGAACAGGAATAGTTAGTATCCGTTTTCTTCAGGCGGATCTGCTTGCGGACACTTTGAACCTCCTCCAGGGACACCAGGAAGTGGTGCCTGCGGCGATGGTGGTCATAGAAGAAAACGCCATCCGTACTTACCCCGTGGCTCAGCGACCCGAGACCCTTCTTCATCTCCCCCTCCGTGAGGGAGCGGGACACTTTCTGGGCTTTTTCTTCTTCTGGATAGGAGAAGAACGTCCCCATCTTCTTGGGGGGCTTAATCAGGCCCCGGCTCTCTCCTTTGCTGAAGGTTTTGACCAACTTCCGGCCAGCTCCCCAGGTGTCCAGGCTGCTAGATGAGGGAGACGTGGGAAGAGAGTCCGAGTCCTCTTCTGGAGGTTTCTCAGGGGAGCCATCGAAGAAAAATGGCTTCTTGTGCACTCCAGAGTAGAGGGCAGACCTTTCATCCAGGACCGGGGAATTCTCAAACACCTGCTCCTCCACACCTGCGGAAACCAACAACAGTCTCCTGTAAGTGACCCTTTGCGTTCTCACATACATCTTTCTTTTACACCTCCCTCCCTGCAAAGAGACAAGCTAGTCCACACAGAAACCACATGCTCCCCCGCCCACCCCAGGACCCTCTTCATAAACATAGCTCCCACTGAAATATGCAAATAATGAAGAAAGCCATCAACCTGGGCCAGTGTATGGTTTCAGACAAGCTTAATGTTAAAAGGTCATGATGTGTGTGCTTCTCCTTCATTAAATATCTTGGGAGACCAAAGACCATCATGGACCTATTAAAGATGCCATTTGTAAAATCCAACCCAGTCATTATGGTGATACACCTTAGCACTTCAAGGCAATGGCCGCCCCAGTTTAAGTGCAGTCATCAGAAGCCAGGAACCAAAGCCTTTCCCCCTTCAGAAAGGGCCTCCTTTGTGTTGGTTCTGATGGCTTTTTAGAGTTGGAGTGTGATGGATGCCATGTGCCGGGCTAGGATTGTTTTTTATGGGAACATATGCCATTTAAATGCTTAAATCTCCAAGAGAATGGGGGGGGGACACCATCAAGGGTTATATCTTGCAAATGTGATTGACAAATGGTCTCCAGTTGACCGGCCAAACACAAAAAAACTAGGGAACTGGGTGATCCGGGCCAGCTCTCCCCATCCACCCAGGCCCTGCCTGCAGCAGCGAGGGCATTTAAGGGCCTTGACACGCAAGCAGCTCCATGGAGCGTTCCACTTGGTCTCAAGGATTCCAGCCCGTGAAGCCTGGCTGGAGCCAGGTAGTGAGCCAAGCCCTTCCGAGCCCAGTGGAAAGGCTTGGACTTGCTGGCAGGAAAACCGAGTTCTTTTCTGCGTGTGTTATGTGAACAGATGTGAGGGAGGAAGTAGGTCAGGCTGTGGGTGTAGTGATCCCAACTGGCTGCGTCCCTTTAATTAGAAGGAAACACTGGAGCTCTGCAGCTTGCCACCAGCTGAATAGCGAAGAGGAAAAAACACAAAGCTCCCTGGAACGGGCCGGCGTTAAACACACTGGGGTAAGGGTGCCCGTGCACAGTTAAATGTCACAGAGAAAGGGAGGGAGGGCTCAGTTCAGAGGGGCAAAGGCGATCAAAGATGGAAGCCGTCCTTTAAAATTCTAAAAACGGCTGCCTTTTCCAACTGCTGGGAATTACAGTTACAAATATACAAGGAAAGAAAAACCTGTTGCTGTGAAATCCAGCCCAAGATCAACTTTAGAGTCCTGTCCAGGAGATGGTGGTGGTGAAGAGAGAGAAGTAGAGAAGGAGATTCTAAACTATGTCCAGTCCAAAGTTCACTGAAGAATTGTTCAGGGATCTTTCAGGAGAGCTTAACAACAGAGTTCAGGATCTGACAGGTTTGGGCCAGACCACGGGCAGTGTGCAAATATCCAAAAAGTTTTCTGCTCTTTTCTCAAGATACCTGAATAATATGGTACAGAGACTACAGGTCCTCATGTTGCCAGAAGTAAATAGGTAAACCTCTTCTAGAACCAGTCAACCTGTCACATCCAGGAAGAAGTGACTGAGACAAGACTGGAGGCCGGGCCTGGAGGCAGACAGCCCAGGTATCAAAGAAGTCCAGCCTGGGCGTGGCTGTTGTTAAGTCTAGGTGACCTGGATGCCCAGGGGCTCTTGGTTTTTTTCCAGCCCTTCCTATTTTTTATTTTGAAACAGGGTCTCACTCATTAGGTTGCTGAGTGTCTATCTTGCTGAGGTTGTCCTTGAACCAGAGATCCTCCTGTCTCAGCCTCCAGAGTACTGGGATTCCAGGCACGTACCCCACAGTCCTGAAGGGCTTCAGGGAGGCCAGGCAGGTCCATCCTGGATACTCTAAGGACCTGCCACTCAGCAGTGGTCTGCGTGTTTGCTGGGCTGTGTTTAGGATTGTCACCAGAGATTCCAATAGTTCTGTGTCACATCTGAGTGACAGAGCCGGGGCCTTTTCTGGCAATGCCTGACCAGCGGCCTGAACACCGAGTCTTCACCTGGACTCCTTGGACTTCAAGCATTACTTCTCTCATCCTTCTCTGACTTAAATGTACAACTGTCCTATTGGCAGAATGACATCGATATGCGCTCACTCCATCGTGTTTGGTGTGACTTACTTCACACGATGGCCTTTATCTAGTTCATGCAGCTGAGATCCGAATACCGAAGGAAAGGTGATTCAGACGAGAGGAGGTGGGATGATTTAACGCCAAGAGTGCAGTGTTATGATGCTCTGGATTCCAGCCCTGGCTCTGCCACTCACCAGCTCCTGACCCGGGGCAACTGCTGCTCTTGAGCCTCATCTGTAACGATGCCTACCTATCTTTACACACTGTCCCCAGCAAGGCTATTGTGGGGGAGACCAATGAATAAAAAGAGGCAAGCGAAGGTGCTTTATCGGCCGAGAAGCACTATACAAAAGCCAGTGATTGGGATAGACTTAGATGAGCTGGTGCAAGGAGGGGAGAGGTATGACTTCTAGGGACAAGGCACAGAAATGGGCAGACGACTGGAGCTTATGGGGCCTGTCTTAAATACTGTCCAGGGCCATGTGTGTCAGGGTGTGAACTCAGAAATCAAGTTAGGAGGGTGAGACTGGGTGGAGAGCTGTAACTGGCCCGAATTTCAATTGGAGACACAGAAGAGTCAGGCTGCCCAGGCGGGGTGACCTCCAGTCAAGTATTTAGCTTCTCTGTGTCTCAGTTTCCTCATTTGTGAAATGAGACTGCCTCTGTTGGGTATTCTGAGAATGACATCTTAAAAGAGAATATAAAACCTCAAGTGTTCAGGAAAGTGCTCGGCAGCCAGAATGCTCTCGATAAAGGATAATTATTATTCAGACAACTCAGTATTGGCACAGACACACAGGAAGTCAGTGACAGGACCAAATCTCTGAGTGCAAGGGCTTTGGGGAAGCAGAGGATTATGAGGGGTGGGAATCCTAATAGTTGAGAAGCTTCTCCCAGGTGCCAGATTTTTTGCCAATGAGGAACCCAAAGCTTCCACCGCACGGGTTGGAGGGAGTTTCAGGCACCCTGAGACACACCTGGGACAATCCTGGTGACACAGACAAGCTGTTCCATGGCACTCCAGCTGCCTGGCTCATCAGACCCAGAGGTGTGACTTGCAACTTGAGCTCACTAAGTCCAGTTTCCCTTCATGAAGCCTAATTCATACCCAGAGGTCCAGACAGTGATTACTTTAGTATCCCTGAGTTGCCTTTTTTGGTAGATTTTTTTCCCTTTCTTTCGACTAGGCCTCTCAGAGATAGCTGAATTGATTTATTTTTTATTTTTATTTTCTTGCAGCACTGGGGATTGAACCCAGGGGCATTCTACCTGGGAGCTACCACCAGCCCTATTTTTTTATTCTTGATTTTGAAACAGGGTCTCACTAAGTTGCAGAGGGCCTCACTAAGTAGCTGAGGCTGGCCACGGACCTGGATCCTCCAGTCTCAGCCTCCCAAGTACTGGGATTACAAGTGTGCGCCACCATGCCCAGCTGAATTGATTTATTCTGGCATAAATGTGCAAATTCGGGTATTTCTGTATGTTTACAATGCTGTTCTGGTGCAAAGTCTGCTCCAAGACGCTTGACTCTACTGTGTGCAAAGGCCTGCTGCGTGGTGGGCCCAATACTGAGGACTTCACCTGGTTTACCTCATTTATGGACAAGACCCACCAATCTATCTGTTACAGTTGAGATTTGATTTTGGTGAGTGTGTTTATGCCCTCAAGATGGAGTGCTGGCGATTCCATATGGTTCTCCCCAACAGTACCAACTGGCACTTGTGTGGGATTCCAGCAAGACCTGCCGTGACGTGAGGAAATCAGGGTGTATTCCCCACAGTGGGAATCATGGCTGACAGGCAGGTATGAAGACATCCACATGTAAAATCAACATGCCACTCAAATGTAAACAGAATCACTATGCAAAGAAACACTCAAGTGCAACCCTGGAATTAAAGACAACTCCAGATTTGTGAAATTAGCCGTAAAGCTGGTTTCTCCCTCCTTTTCTCCTTCTAACCCCCATTCTTCCACAGGAACTTCAGTACTATTCTAGAAGATTTAAACCACTCCATAACAACAACAAACAGGATTAGAAAGCACCAATAATAACAAGAAAGTCTTATCATTGCAAATAAGAGGAAATTCAATTCCCAACACAGCTTGATTTTATTTATATAGAACAAAGCGGTCTCTAAAAGAATCATTTTAAAACCTACATGTTAAAATTTTGAAATTCCTCACAATGTAGATGTGGCATTTTAACAAGTAATGTGTGTGTGTGTGTGTGTGTGTGTGTGTGTGTGTGTGTTTAAAGGCATAGTCTTTCCAGTATTTTTCCAATTTGTTTACTATCATTTTCATTCAAGGAAATCTTTGATTCTTTTATTTGATCTTTTTGGGGAGAATTTTTACAAGATGCTGCACATGTGTATTGCTGAAAAGGGAGATGAATAAGGTTGAGAGTTAAAATGTCACAAGGTTATAACTTATAACTCAAAGGTTAACTATTCGTTGCAATAAAACCCAGCCGTGGTCTGTCTTCACATTACTGTTTCATTTGACCACCCCTAATATTGCTCTTAAAGATCCCCTTAGAATCGGGATCTTAAAGCCCCATTTGAATTGAGACTTGAGATTGTTTACTGAGAGTACAAATCATCCCTCGGAGATCTGAAGGGACACTTAGGGCCTTGAGTGCTAGTTGTCTGTTCAGGATGGATGTACTGCAAATCACATTTGGACTAAATTCCCTGAGCAAGAACTCCAAGCCCTTTTTGAAAGTAGAGGCTTATGCTAAGAAGTTATAAAGTTTATATAAAATGGCCTAAGCTCATAATTAAAGCCGGACTACGGCTTGAGAGAATTTCACTGTCACAGACTAGCCATTTCCCATCTTTATCACATTTAAATTGCTAAGCCTCTGAAATGCTTGACACCAGGACCCTTCATTCCACAACACATGCGCAACCACCCTGCTGAAGTGCGGACACAGCTGTGTCGGCTGCAGCCAGAACTCAACCCGTTCTCCACTTGACATCAGGTTCTTTTTCTACGGAAAACCCTGACCCCGCGTGAGTTCTTTGGGGATAACCAGAGTGGGGTTTGCTTTTTACCTTCAGTGCTGGGCTTTTTCATTTCTTCCACTCTAATGAGCTTCTTCCTGACTCTGCGCGTAGAGTTGACCAGCTTGTGTAACCTCTTAAACTTCACCGACTCCTCCGTCTCATCATCCGATTGTTCTCTTGACTGGCAAAGAAACAGACGAAAAGTTAATCAGATAATTGCTCCAGAGTCCTGCCCGTGCAGCCCGCTGGAGCTGGCCTCTCTACCAGTCTGGACCTCGCAGCCCTGCCACCCAACAGGTTTACAAAGCTGCACCTACCATCATAAGGTCTAATTCAGCACAGAATTAAGTCGCAGGCACAAAAGACACATCGTTGCCCTTGATTGGCACATGGGGCACTGGTCCCATTAGACTATTTTCCTGTTTCCTTCAGGGCAAAGCCAGCAGGACTCTCTCCAAGCTGGCCCTGCAGTCCCAGTTACACTGCTGTGGTTTGGGCCAGCCTCGCCTCTGTCTGGCCCATCAGGACTTGCTGCTCAACGTGGTCATCGACTACTTCTCCAAACCCAAATTCTGTTGACTTTTTCCAGTCCTCCCCCGAAAATCAAAAACAGCAGGCAGGAAAGGGGAAGCGCGGGTAAAGCCTCCTGCTCTGTTTGTGAGGAGGCCTGCCACATCACAGAGGCCCTTCCTTCCGCCTCTCCCAGCTCCTTCTGAGGGCTCCCGAGGCGGGCAAGGACCAGGACAGCCCTGCATTCCTCCCGGGGAGACAAGGGAAAAAGCTGACCTTTTCAGCCATACAGTACAGTCCATATTCCCCAGCATCCCATGCTGCCTCGCAGCGATTCAACTATGTTCTGGCCCAGCTGTTTTCCCTCAAGTATCCAACATTACAGAGAGAGGGGAAAAAAATCTCTCTTTGCAGCAGTGACCCAGGCTAAAAACAATCCTTTCCTTGTGAACAAAATGAGGGTTTCGTTTCCAAGTCGGCTCCAACATTCAATACGCAGCTTCCTCCATTGTATCTGCTCAAAATGTGGGAAAGCAAAAGAAATTTCCCACTAAGCGAGCATGCTGCACGGAGCCGGTGCTTGGGCCATTTGGGAGGCACATAGCCCAGTCACACCCGGAACAGCCCCGAGCAATTCCAGCTAATCTTGCACATCCTGACAACAACCTTCTCTCCATGTCCTCAAAACTAGTTCACCAAATGGTAGGGAGAGGGATGACTCAAGCCCCAAACCCAAACAAACCACATATCGGAATGCAAGATTAAAACGGAGACTTTCTTCCCTAAGGAAAGCTCTCGATCAATCCCAATCATATAGACAATAAAATAGCTAGGCAAAAGTTAGCAGAGAACAGCTCTACAGAAGAGAGGCAGAGATTCTATTAATGACTTAAGCATAAAAAACAGTGCAGGCTGTGAGTGCACAAATATTTTCTTAGCACTGTGGCCTTCTCTGGGATGAACATAACCTTGTTCTGGCCCTGGAGTTCACAGCATGGAACCATCGTATTAAGCAAACCGTTCACCCATTAATGATTATTCACCCACTAATGACCAATTATTACAAACCTATCAGCAAGCCATCAGGACAGGGGTATAACTCAGTCTTCCCTTCTGTGAGGTATATCGATATCTATGTCCAGTTTCTCTATAATTCCTAGAGAAAATGCTGTATCCAGGTTTCAAGATTAGTTAACCACTGGTTACCTAGTAAAGAAGAATGGAAACTGAATCCCCAGGTGGTGGAGAAGGGTGGTTATGTTGGATGCTGACAATGAGGCTTTTAATGTATTTGGCTCAAACTTAACAGGTCAAAAATTAAAATAATCAGTATAGTGCCGAATACATATTGATACCATTGGGTTTGAACTCCTTTTTACTTGGTTGAAGTATTGATGTGTGATGAAACAGTTGGAGTGGTCAACCAGAGGAAGGAGAACTTGGTTAACCGTTATTCTAGGTAGTCAGCACCTGAATAGCCCACAAAGCACAGAACTGCATGTAAACATTTAAAAACATTGCACCCTCTTATTGCAATTCAAATACCAAGCAATTGTGTGTGTGTGTGTGTGTGTGTGTGTGTGTGTGTGTGTGTGTCTGAGAACTGAACCCAGGGGTATTCTATCTCCAAGCTATACCCCCAGTCCTATTTTTATTTTTTATTTGGAAACAGGATCTAAGTTGCTGAGAACCTTGCTAAGTTGCTGAGGCTAGTCTCAAACCTGGAATTCTCCTGTCTCAGCCTCCCAAGAACTAGGATTACAGGTGTGCACCACCATGCCTGGCTACACCAAGCAATTCTAACAAAGAATTGTTTTACAGAAAGTCTCTGTACATACGCATGAGAAAAGCCTAGAGATGTCTCTAAGGCTCACATTAAAAATTGTGAAGTCAGAAGGAAATGACATAAGCACAGACTGTATGTAATCAAGATACAGGAAGCTCTAGTATAGGATAAAAAACAGTGTATATATTCCTTATACCTGTTTGCTGGTGTCAGTTTGTATGTATGCATTGGGGGGGTATATGAGGAAGTGAAATAAATGCAATATAGAAATCAGTCATACAGAAGATCTTAGTCCACAGAGTCACAAACCATTTGTAGGAGAGGTGTTTTCGAGAGGACCTCCCAGGGGGAGATCAAAACAGTTACACCAGGATGACAGACTTCCAGGCAATGCCCCTCGCAAAGCTCTACCTTCCTCTGCCCGGACCCACTGTGGCGCAAAAGAACATATTCTAGGTACTTATTTAATTGCTTTCGCATGTTCCATTTACTTTTTGAGAAATGTAAGTAAACTCTTTAGAATTATGAACTGATGTTACTTCGATTTTTCTTTAAAAAAATTGAAGGTTTTGGAGGTACTTGCCATTGACAAATCACAAATCCTGCTGACCAATAACGGTCTTTGTGTTATTCTATTTTGGATACTACACAAGATTGATGCAGCACAATTTATATAAAGAAAAAAATAAGATAAAACCTAAGTTGTTCAAGAAACATATGTGTATATATGTATTTCTAAATAATAATAAAAAAATTCCTCTTCAGTCAACTTGAGTTCAACAAATGAACCCAAGGATGCTCTGAACTGATAGGGACCTGTTGACTTCTCGCTTCCTCCTGAGCCCCAGGAATAGAATTGTGAAATATGTGCCTTTAAAAAATTCTCTCTGGCTGTTTTAACATAAAGATGCTGTAAAAGGCTACAATTCTTCTAAACTGGGTAGTAAAACAGAAATTCTTCACATCCTGTTTCTCTTTTCAAATAATCATGTACCACTTCCCAAATGCTGAAAATGGTGGGTCATGTCTTTTAATTCAGGAAATACACTACCAGAAATGAAACTTTGAGAATATTTTAAATGAGGAAACATAAAAAGTATATCATTTTTAAATTAAAATATTATGAATACTATAAGAGTCTTCCCACCTTCTTGTAGAAGATAAAGGAAATATGTATCATATACAAAAGAAATGATTCCAAGACACAGGCTCAGAACTATCTGTCATAGAACAAGTTTTAAATAAACCAAAGTAAAAGAAAATAAGTCTATGTTCACACATATTCAAACAGAAGATGGTGGTGTCTTCCCTCCCTCGGTCAGTTTAGTAAAAGAAACTTTAATTTGATCACCTTATAAAACAAGAAGGTGAACTCAATCATCCATTTACCTCTCCATCCCAAACCTTCGAGAGAAAAAGGCATCCTCTCCTACCCAGATGCTGCAGGAAAGTGACTTTACAATATTGTAAATAGAAACATTTCATTTCCAGCCTCCTTACTGTAGATTTTTTTTCCACCAGAAAGCCCATATGGCTCAACTTTTAATTACTTTGGCTAATGCTATATGTAGTAATTCTGTGGTGAATGCTTAAGTGTTTCATTTCTGGTTTCCATAGCAACATTACATCAGATTGCAGACAGCTGGCTCCACAGTTTTTAACCATAACAAATTGACCAAGCCAAGGCACAAAACTATAGCTGCTTTAAAGAGATAGTACACCATTTGGCTGCCAGGGAGCTGAATGGAGAACCTTCGGGGCCATTTGGCACGAGCAGGAGGGTGGAGCCTCCTTCCTCCCCAGCTTCTTTTGGAACAAGTGCATCCTTGACACATCTGGGATGTTCTAATGGGAAAGCCATGGAGCCAGCGTGGAGAAGTTTTTATAACACAGCTATATGCAGGATGATCGGAAAAAGGGAACACAATTAATCACATCTGTAAACACGAAGATTTGTGTGCTGGCTCACACTAACAGCATCCCCTTCCTGCTCAATGTAAGCCTGTCTCTGCTGCCCGGAACATACTTCACTTGAGCTGGTTACAAACCCTTCTTGCAACTAAGATGTGCAGAATAAACACTTTCTAAAAGCCACATGGCACAGTCTTGCAGGCACAGTAGTAATCAATGTGCCAGAATAAAAGTTTAACCTGACTTGCACGGAGCAACTAGACCCTCTGAGGGACCACCATGCTGAGCGCAGAATTACAGCCCTGCCCTTTCCAGATTCACTCGCTCGGCTCGCTCCCCAGCTCCAAAGCAGCAACAGGCTATCACAATGAACACCCGGACCAAGTCAACTTATCTCCCCCAGTGCCACACAGCGCTAGAAGACCTATAAGCATTTCTGAGAAGGATTTTTAGCTTGCAAATGTACTTGCTTATGAAAAAGCACGCAATGGTTTAGCGCCTAATCGGGCATAGATACTTCAACTTCCTAAGTCCAAGTTGTCAAGGCACTGATCTTAAAGTTAAGAGAAGGAAATCAATCAGTCGCAGACTTACAAAAAACAATGTGCAGTGCTGCCTGAATTCGAGCCCTCCTCATGGAAAGCCAGCTCACGACTCAGCTCCAACCCATGCACGCTCATTCTCCCACAGTCTCAAGATAATATTTACTATTCTCTAAAAGCGATGCATGATTGCTGGGTGAGCCTGCAGGGCCAGAATGCTCAGGGTTACATGGCAGGGAAGCAAGTAGGGGGAAGAAGGGCAAATCTAGAGGAATTTAAGGAGAAAGAGAGAGAAGAGAGATACACTGTAGGTAGAAGCAGCAATGAAAAAACCGTTTTCCTTTCACAGAAAAGGCATTCGGCAACTTACCGGCTTCGGCATTTAGCAGGCAGGCGTAAGGGGCAGTTTGGAAAAGGTCCGGCACCCCCGCCCCCTCCCCACTCCGAGAGTGGGTCTCACTCTCGATCGATCCGTCAACTCTGTAATCGCAATCGCGGGATCCGGCACTCCTGGAACATGCTCTCTGCAGTTACATGATCAGGCGGGCTCCACGGTCACAGCCCAATATCCAAAGCAGAAGAAAGTGAAGACACTGGATTCAATTAGCCTCTCCGCCTGCTGCCTGATTCCCCAGCCGCTCGCTAACTGCATAACTTGTAAGAAAGGCATAAGTCATCAGCTCTAAGCAAATCTCCTATTCACCACAAGGAAAAAAGGGAGTGTTGTGCATGGCCAACAATCCCTGTTTTCACTGAGGAAGGCTCCCTGACCCCCTGCTGGCCTCCAGTTCCTTAATTACTGTCTATGGAATTCCAGAGAAAGAAAGAAAGAACGCGAGAAGCTGAGCAAATCCAGGACAAGTACTGGCCCTTAAAAGCGACTGGACTTAAAAAAAAAAAGAGAGAGAGAAGAAAAAAAAAAGAAAGAAAAAAGAAAAAGATCTCTTTTGCAGATAGTCTTTCAAACTTTCCCGTAAGGGAGTCGTCTCAATTGAAAATAGACACCTTCCAGGGGCTATTTTTGAAATGTCTGAATTAAAACTTATGATTTTGGTTTTCTCCCAGAGTTGTCACTTTCTCTGTCCCTCCCCACTCCTTTTTCTATTTTAACCACAAGAGTAAACGGAGGATACACAGAGGGGAAAAGAGAGAGGCTTCTAAAACAGCCTTCCCAAATTGTTTCAATGATCGTTTCAGGGCAGCTAAAAATGTGAGCTTGGGGACTGTGACACGAGATGATCTTTTAACTTTCTCAGGGGTCTCTGGGGAGCACCAGGCACATGCTGTTACTTAAACAGAACATTGTCTAAACAAGACAGGACTGAAAACCCATATAAAGTCTCCATGACGTGGGCTGCAAGACACGTCTGTCTTTACAGGGCGAACTTCATTCAGTCGGTAAATCATTCATTCCTACTTGGCAGTTACAGTCACCCATTCCTAGCTGTCCCTCCCATCCTGTGGGTCTCTGTCTTAGGCAAGGGCCCATCACTTCCACCTTGCAGAAATCCCAGGTGCTGTAGCAGCCAGCCAGCACTCCCACCCCCTTTCCTGGGCTCCTGGTCTGCCTGCTCTTCTTCCCTGGCCCCTGCTGTCACTCTGGGAGAGTGGCATCAACTCCCTGCTCCTCCTGTCTTCTGTCCCAGGAGTATCTGCTCTCACCCTTCATGGAGTTTCCTCTTCTTTCTCCTGCGGGGTTTAACACAGCTTCCCTGTCAGCCCAGTTCCTCATATGGCAACCGATTCTCCCACACATGCTTTAGTTTACAAACCATCTTCCTCACCACTGTCTCAGGGCCCATACACACTGCGGATGGTGGCAGGTACTTTTCTGAACTTGTACTTCCAAATGTGAGTACTTATCAAACGCTCACCATTCCCAGGCACTGTGCAAAGTATTTACAAGCACAATACCATTTCACGACTTGGATGGCAGAGGCAGAATCTGAGACTCCCTGCGTTTGCTCCTGCCCTACTGTACCTCAATGAAGATTTTCTCCACCCAAGACCCAGAACCGCACTGCCATGGTATCATGCACAGAGCTACTTAAGACTGTCAGGAGAGCTTTCAGTTGGGTTTCCTGGTTCCATGGGGGAAACTAAGGAAATCAGAATGCCCCAGTGAGAGTGGGGTCCAGGGAAGTTAGAACCACCTGGGATCCATTTCCAAGTCCTCTAGCAGACCCTGTTACTTCTAGGGGGTTCCAGGATCCTGCATATGAGACTTTGGCATAGTGATATTTATCCTACAATGCTGCGTTTTGAAAACTGTGTGTACATCATCAACAACTAGAGTGCGGTAGTGCTTATTCCTACTGACTGAAGTTCAAACGGCACCGATTTTATTTCTTACAAGCAGCTCTTTTAGGTGCTATGGAAACAGCCAGGCAAGGATAGCTTCCCAGGGAAAGCTAGGGACACGGGGACATTTGAGGGTAGGTGGCACAGGCTGCTGAGATGGTGAGGACGGAACAGGATTGGGAGCCGGGACTCGACAATGAAGCCGACATGGGTTCTGATCCCCTTTTTGGCCTTGGGAAGAGCATGTGGCCTTGAGCGCGGTTCTTCTCTTTTCTTTTCTTTTTTTTTTTTTTGCGGTACCAGGGATTGAGCCCAGGGGCATTCTACCTCCGAGCTACACCCCCCAGTCCTATTTTTCATTCTTTATTTTGAAACAGGGTCTCACTAAGTTGCAGAGGGCCTCACTAAGTAGCTGAGGCTGGCTGCAAACCTGTAGTCCTCCTGTCTCAGTCTCCCAAGTACTGGGATTACAAGCATGTGACACCACGCCTGGCTTCTTCTCTCTTTTCTAAAACAGGTGGTAAGAAGCTTTCCAGGGCTCTTGGGGGGATGAAAGTAGGCATGGCGTGTGATGCCCTGTGCCTGGTGGGCAGGGAGGTCCCGGGTCCATGTGTAAGAATCATGGACTTCTCCAGATACTATGAAGAGGGTGGAGGGAAGACACCCGCCCCAGCCCCACTCCTCAGAGGATGGGCAAGAGAGCTGACGTTGTATGCCCCTTTCAACGTCACTGTGGTCACCTCTCCCAGGAGGATTCAAGTATTTACTGAGCTTCTCTATTTTGGGTTCTACTTGTGGATTCAACATAGACTTTCAGAAGACAGGAAGTTCCCCAGAGACAGGGACCCCATCTATCCTCCTTTCCTTATATTCAGGGCACCCAGCATTGTGCCTGCCCATAGCAAGCCCTCAATAAATACTTAAAGTTAGGCTACCCTGCCCTATAGCCCTGTCCCTTGACGTGTGTCCAAGGCAACTGTGGGGAATTTATTTATTTATTTATTTATTTATTTATTTGCGGTACTGGGGATTGAACCCAGGGGGGTTCTACCTCCGCGCTACACCCCCGGCCCTATTTTTTATACTTTATTTTGAAACCGGGTCTCATGAAGTTGCGGAGGGCCTCACTAAGTAGAGAGAGATAGACAGGGGGAGAGAGAGAGAGAGAGAGAGAGAGAGAGAGAGAGCTGAGGCTGGCCGCGAACCCGGATCCTCCGGTCTCCGCCTCCCAAAGTACTGGGATTACAAGCGTGCGCCACCACGCCCGGCAACTGTGGGGAATTTAAAAATGAGACTGGGCCAGGCCATCCTGGGAAACTTCCTGGTGTGTATGGGGGAGATGCCAGGAAGGAAGGGCATCGCTAGTTTTGTTCTCTGGGAAATGGACTTGAACATACCCAGCATACAGTAGGTATGCGAATTTGCTCACTTTTCCAGATTTGAGCATGAGTTCCATGCCGAGGAATTGTTCTTTAGGTCCTCAGAGCAAGGTCCAAAGGCCTTGTTGTGAAACGTGCCTGTGTGTGGCCAGGTCCCTTCCTCGAGTTCCAGTTTCCGTGTGTGTGATGCGCACCTATTCAGACACTGCGTGGAAAGAGCCTCTCAGGGCACCTGGTTCTCACCCCTGCCTCCTCACAGCATCCCACACACATGCTGTCAGGAGCCTGCGCATCTTTGCACCTGTGGGCCCTTCTTCTGGAAGACCTCTGCCCTTCCCATCTGGAAAGCCTGCCTGGCCTTGTGCCTTGTCCGCCTCAGGCTACATGGCTGCACAGGAACCAAGTAGAGTTTAACCAGGACACAGAACAGGCACCATTATCACTGTGTCACCTGGCCCCTCGCTGGCTTCGAGGATGATGCACATGGTCAGTCATTTCTGTATTGGTATTTCAGAGGCATTTATATTACCTACTTCTGATTATACATGATATATATTTAATTATAAAAATTGTAAAATGCAGAAACACACAAAGGAGAAAGATAAATAACCCATTTCACACCCCCCACACACACATACACACTCAGAAAACTAGGTAATATTTTTGTTTGTCCTTCTATTTCCCAACACACACACACACACACACACACACACACACACACACACACAATCTATATACCCTTATGATTCTGTTTTAGTACAAAAAAGAGTAATGTTTGACCTTTAGCTGCCCTGCCTCCCACAGCCACTTTCCGTGTCCCCAAAGGTTCCTTCGAATGAACACGCAGTCTAAGTTAAGCGATGAGCCTGCTGTACTTGTGATCTCTCCTTGAGACCTTTGCTGCCTTTAAAATTCCTTCAGAGACACCCTGGAGCTCTCTATGTATACTGCTGAAACTCTTTTAAAACCTGCTCTGCAAAATTAACATCTTTTGAACATTTTCCCCACATCAACAAATAAAATACAATGATATAATAATGAGTCAACAGTATTCCATCAAAAAAGTACCTACTTGGATTACAAGTGTGCACCACTTGGGAGGCGGAGACCGGAGGATCTGGGTTCGCAGCCAGCCTCAGCTACTTAGTGAGGCCCTCCACAACTTCGTGAGACCTGATTTCAAAATAAAGTATAAAAAATAGGGCTGGGGGTCTAGCTTGGAGGTAAAATGCCCCTGGGTTCAATCCCCAGTACTGCAAAAAAAAAAGTACCTACTTAAATAATGTCCATCCTTGCACAATTGTTCAGTATTATTGTTTCCAATTGTTCAATATTATCCACAATCTCTGATGCATACTTCATGGTAAAATTTCTTTTTTTTTTTTTGCGGTACCAGGGATTGAACCCAGGGGCATTCTACCTCCGTGCTACACTCCCGGCCCTATTTTTTATACTTTATTTTGAAACCGGGTCTCACTAAGTAGAGAGAGAGAGAGAGAAAGACAGGGAGAGAGAGAGCGAGCTGAGGCTGGCCACTAACCTGGATCCTCCGGTCTCCGCCTCCCAAAGTACTGCGATTACAAGTGTGCGCCACCACACCTGGCTCATGGTAAAATTTCTAACATTCTTTTTTTGACAGATGATTAGATTATAGGATTAATGTGTAAAAGCATATCTTTAAGACTTTTGATTCATATTAACAACTTTCCCTGAAGACATGTATTATTTTGAAATTCCACAAGCAGTAAAAAAGGGCGCCTATTTCCTGACACTGTTGCCAACACGAAGCAGGGTCATATTCTTTTTCACTTAGATAAATAAAAATAATATCTCGGTTGGTGCTAAATAGATCTTTCCTGATAGAAATGAATGAATGAATGAATGAATGCATTGATTCAAGGCATTCAGAAAAGCAAGGAATACAAGAGCGACTAAGGTGTATCCCTTCGTCTTATGAAGGTGACAGTCAAGAAGTCTAGGGAGAGGAAGAATCCCAAGAGAAGTTCAGAAATATGATTAATATAAAGCAACTGTGAGAAGTGCATAAGAGAAACACAGAGAGAGGGATTCAGATGTGGGAGAGCTCACTTTGGGCTGGGAAACCGAGACATGCTCCAGTGGGTAGGAAGATACTTTTCATGGGTTTGGGGACATTTCCATGTTCCTAAATGCGCCTGAAAGGGCAGTGTTTAGATGGTCCTGAACCCCACGTCTTTCTGTCCCCCTCTGACCTTAGATGTTGGCCTCCCTAGACACGGAAGAGTTCAGCTGGTGCTGCGCCTTATAAACAGCACGTGACACCAGTCAGCAGCGGCTTCCTGGCCCTCCTCTTCTCCAAGCTGGGTTTCACAATCTCTCCAACATGCCTGACCTCCTTCCCTGGTCCAAGAAGTGATACATTCAAGGTCCCTCCCTACCTCCGGGCCAGCACATTAGCTCTGGCTGGGCATGTTCAAGATTTTCCCAACACGGGGGACCGAGCAGTGTCCAGCCATGGAGGGGGCCCTCTGGTCACACTCATCAGATTAATTTGTCATTCTACATTTATAAAAAAAAATTCATCTCACTGTGTTTAAAGAGATCACATTCAGTTAAAAACGTGTAACTATATAAAATATGAAACATATTCCCCTATTATCACAAAGAAGTTGGGAAAGGAGAGTCATCTCTTTAGTAAGAAATATTTTGCTCATTAGATGGTGACATCATTGCCCTCTGAAATTGGGAGATTTTTGTCAGCATATGGAAAAAGAGATGAGATTCCATTCTTCTCCCAGAGGTGCCGTGCAACGCTGAAATAATCTCTCTGGCAGTTTCAAAATTAACTAGTTGTCGCCAGACTCGAAGGAAGAGGAAGAGGAGGTGGTGGAGGTGGAAGAAAAGATGATAATTATAGGATACTTTTATTTGGAAAAAGTAAGGGAGAATTTGAGGTAATATTACCATCCCCTGGGGACAGAGACTTGTCAGCACTTAATTCGCTTAAGAAACTGTTTAAAAACTTAACCCAAAGGAGCAACAAACGGGTGTTTGTTCTATGATGCTATTCTATTTCTTAAACTCGTGAAATTTGAATTGCTTTCAAACACCCCCAAATAATGTTGCTACTTTCCTCAAAAGGAGGAGGAATAAGTTAGATCTTAAGAGTCCTACTGCTAAGTCTAAGGATATTCAGAACACAGTGAGACCCCTTGCCCCAAATCTACAAGTGGTCAGGGAGCTGAGGAAATACCTTGCCTGCTCCTGAAGAGTGGGGAGGGGGAGGGAGATTTTTCTGCGTGGGATTATGTCGCCCTGTCCAGAGGTCAGGGAACCAGCTGTTCATATTAAATAGGCTAAGGTAACAAAGTTAAGGTAACCAGAGGTGCCAAGAAGGCAGCCAGCAGCTCTGCAGGTCACTAGCAGTGGTATGGTGTACCCAACACGAGTCTATGGCGCTTGGTATCCCGAAGATTCAAGCAAAACCCCAATTCCCCAGATTGCCAAATGCATCTGACCCTCTAGTGCGTGGAAAGGGGGTGATTCAGAACAGCGCTGCCAAGTAGGGCAATTACGCATGCGTCGGAGGCTCCAGCTGACAGAGCGTTTATTCCTAAAGCAGCAAGTCTCTGCTGGGATTGGGTGGTGTCCCAAAGTCACATTACTTTTATGGCATCGTGGACTGACTGACTCAGGGACCAGGCACGATGACTTCTCGGACAGGGCTGCCAAACAACTTTGTCTAGGCAGATGATAACGTAGAAATGGAGGGAACCGGCCTAGCCGACAGCCCTGGAGGCAAGATGAGGATGCCATGGTCTTTCCTCCTACCCAAACCCAGGCCACCAGGTCAGCAGCCACCTGACAAAGCCAGAGGCACAGCCCCACCACTGGAGTCACAATCTAAAACCCTACCACAATTCTCCTTCTGTTTGCAGAGTGAATAATAAAGTTACTTTGAGTTCCAAACAGAAGAAATTGAGGCTGAATCCCCATGTTGGGGAATCAGTGAGAGCTGGGAACGTTGTTTGTGGTCATCTAATTGGCAAAATTATCAGGTCATAATGTCTGCTAAGCACTGAACCACAGAATGTCCTTCTTAAACAACTAACAGAATGAGAAACAGCTCCCTACTCCAAAAAAAAATTACCAAATACTAACAAAAATATTCCACCAACAGCAGTCAAACAAGGAAAGGTACATTGCCCAAGGTGTTAAAACTGCATGTTCAGGGTAAGAAATGAATTTCTTTTTTTTTTTTTTGCGGTACCAGGGATTGAACCCAGGGGCGTTCTACCTCCGCGCTACACCCCCGGCCCTATTTTTTATACTTTATTTTGAAACCGGGTCTCACGAAGTTGCGGAGGGCCTCACTAAGTAGAGAGAGAGAGAGAGAGAGAGAGAGAGAGAGAGAGAGAGACAGGGAGAGAGAGGGAGAGGGAGAGAGAGAGAGAGAGAGAGAGAGAGCGAGCTTAGGCTGGCTGCGAACCCGGATCCTCCGGTCTCCACCTCCCAAAGTAGAAATGAATTTCTGAAGGTCTACAACTCTCCAAAAACCAGACTGGCAAAGATCCAATTCGTTCACATAACACCAAATATGGCAGGATGCAAAGTGCATGGCCGCTTTACCATTTTCTGACCTAGGAGCAGTGGCAATGGAGACTGGAGAGTAATGAGTGAAAAGACGGAAAGTCACAGGAGCAACAAGGCAGAGTGCAGGGATCCCGGCCACGCTCTGCCACTTCCCTGGCCATTCCATTGGCCACAGCAGTAGCAAACATGAACGGACCACGGAATAAAGCCCTCAACTGCATCTTGGAAGAAGGGGGAGAATCTGTTGTCAGATAGCATGGCAAACAAGTAAAAAAGTAACCCTCCTAATATCAGGACAAGTAGACAATGCAACCAGAGCCACCCAACTATCATCCAGGTTAAAAAAAGAAAGGATGACAATTCAAACAAATTACTGCAAGGAAAAAAAATGAGAGAGAGAAAACATAGAAGAAAAGATCCAATCTCTTGATTCCATCTTTCCACCAGGAGAAAATATAAGGAACAGGAAGAAATTCCTAACAGTTGCTTCACTTGATAAAATAATTTAATAAGAACGCAAATTCTGCTGGGCGTGGTGGTGCACGCTTGTAATCCCAGTACTTTGGGAGGCGGAGACCGGAGGATCCGGGTTCGCGGCCAGCCTCAGCTCTCTCCCTGTCTCTCTCTCTCTCTCTCTCTCTCTCTCTCTCTCTCTCTCCTTAGTGAGGCCCTCCACAACTTCCTGAGACCCGGTTTCAAAATAAAGTATAAAAAAATCAGGGCCGGGGGCGTAGCGTGGAGGTAGAACGCCCCTGCGTTCAATCCCCGGTACCACAAAAAAACAAAACAAAAACAAAAACGCAAATTCAATGAAATGAGATGAAATGAGATCTCAATGACAAATGAAAACCACCAATGAGTCTAAATATCAGACACCCAAGGAAATAGAAGACCAAAACAACCTAGTGCAGAATCAATTTATAAATAAGAATGAGCAAAGAATCGAATGCATACCCTAGAAGTCAAACTATGAATGAAGAGAGAAGCTTCACATGACTGAAATCAATTTTCTCATTATCACCCAAGTTTTAAGACTTACCCAGCTCCTCTCCTAAGCCTTGGACCTTGTTGCCTTGAACTAACACTCACTTATCTTCCATGTCCTGGAGAACTCAGTGTCAGCCACCTTCCCTGGGGGGCTTCCTGGGCTTCCTGTGTGCGCCTATCACACCAGTAGGAATATCCCAAATAAGTCCACAATCATGGCATCCATTTGTGTGTCCCTTCTTCTCAGACACAAACTCTCTCTGCACAAGGACTGGCACAAAGTAGCTACATGAGATGGCATTCTTTCATCTACACTCTGGGCCAAATGTGCAGGGCAAGAAGTGTTACACAGCGTGAGGAGCTAATTATGCAATTCTATTAGCATTACATTAGTAATAGCATAATCGACATTGGGCTATCAGAGGGTGTGGTGTGGTGCAAAGAAGGAGAGAATGGTGGGCAGAGAATAAAATAGAGAAGGGAACAGAAGAGAAAGGAAATGTTTTTGTAGAAGTTATCCTGTTGAATTAGAATTTGTTTGTGTTAAAATACTGCTTTTCAAATGAGTGTCCCTGTTTGATGACTGACTATAATTCTAATAGTTTTGATGTAATAGGTAATTATAGTGACAAAATTCACAGGGACTCTGAACAAGTGATGGGTGGCCTATGATTTCAATGAGCTGGCTTAGGATCCTCAATCTGGATCCTATTCAAGCACCACAAGAGGGCCGGGTATCTCTCCAACCCATCCTATAAATAAGGCTTGGCACTAGGGCAAATGATTTAATGAGGAATAGACATGTGACGAATCAATAACATTGAGCAAACTATGGAAATCCTCTCTCGTCGTCAAACTCCCTGAGGTTGCTCCCACGAGCAAAATAAGAAACTGCTATTGCAAATCGAAATGCCAATTCCTAACCCAAATTGGATTATATCTATGCTTAGATATAATTGGCTAGCAGGGGAAATGTGGAATATCCTATTTGGTAGGCATATATTAGGTTGGACACATGAAATTGCTCCCCCCTCCTTTTTTGTGGTACTGGGGATTGAATCCAGGGGTATTCTACTTCTGAACTATACCCCTAGCCCTATTTTATTTTCTATTTTGAAACAGGGTCTCTCTACATTGCTGAGGCTGGCCTCGAACCTGTGATCCTACTGTCTTGGCCTCCCAAGTACTGGGATTACAATCATGTGCCACCGTGCCCAGCTAAAATTGCCCTTTTTAATAGGTCAAAAGTTGCCTATATCTCCAATTTCACAGGGTCCAACCTAATAAAAGAAACAACAGACTGAATTGTATCCAAAAGCTATTTTAGCTTAAAAACTCTTAAAATTGGTATATTTAGATTAAGTAGTCCCTGGATATGTTATCGATATTTATTTTTATTCATGAGGCCTCTGCTATGTTGAGGAGGGTCTACAGTTGCTACTTTCAATTGCCTGTAACTGTACAAACTGGTGAAAATAGAGATGTACCTGGTTTGCAAAGAATGGAACTTCCAGTTATTTCTGGGACCGTCGTCGTGAGCATGTCCTCCAAAATAACAGGTGTGCGAGCCACACCTATGCACTCAGGGGAACCACCTGGGCAGCACTGAGAAGCCTCAGGTCATTTCAGTACGATTAGCTGCTTATTCCTCACCAAGCTCACTGAAACCCTACCCAGCCACCCCGAGGCCCACTTACACAATAATATCCCCAGAAACAGAAGGTACATTTTTGGTAAGAGCACAGCCAAGTAATCATGTACTTTTACATTAAGCGTGTTTTGACCAAGCTCTCTGCTGTTACATAGACTTAATGGCATGTACGAAAAGAGCCCTTTTAGGGGAACTCAAGTATTTCAAGAATGACAGCGAATGGGAAGGGCAGAGGACCTTCCCGTGGAGTAACAGATGCTAACGTCCTGTGCCACTAACCCTGTCAACACCCTCCAAGGAGAGGTAGGCTCACCTGCTTTCCAGGTGAGGCAAGTCCAGCGCAAGCACAGATGATGAGTGATGTGTGCAGAGGCAGCGCTAACAGATGGGAGAGTGGGCTCCGGGCCCAGGGGTGACTCACATCTGAGCTTAGCGCCCTCTCTCTTCACTCTTGCCCACGCTTGGTATCCAGAGGCTGGGTAGAGGCAAGTGCTCCTTGTCTAACTTTCTTGAGGGGCTCATCAAATACATGCCTCAAACTCTGGCCCCTGTCCCAGGGAGAAGGCTGGAGAGGGGAGGGGGCAGCAGGGAAGAAACAACGGGAAGTCACCTCAGCGATAGATCGCAGTCAGCTCACATCCAGATGGAACAAATTTCTTGTTTTACACAAGAGCTCATATGTGTGTTTTTCCAATGAATCGATTTTGCCTCCTAGTCTCAACCTGAACTGAATACCTAGGGAATCATTACCTTTGCTCTTTTAATAAGAATTTTAATATGTCTCTACTTTACTATCATTTTAGTTTCAAAATTACCATTTTATTAAAATGCTGGGTAATGCTTCTTCCTGTGCATTCCCACCCAGACAAATAAGATGGAAATTTATTGAAATTATACATAAAAATCAGAATAATCATCTGCAGGCTTCAAGTCTGCATTAAAAGACCAGAATCAATAAAAAGTGTTTTTTTAAACATAGCTACATTTAGGAAGATTTAGGAAAGGATTAATTATTCTGGCCCAGCATAACACAGCATGGTATGAAGAACTGCCGAGCTGGGGATGCAGCTCAGTGGTAGAACTCTGGCGTAACGTGCGCAAGCCCCCAGCACCCAGCACTGCAGAGAATGGCTGCTACCTGCCCAGCGACTCAGGATATAAGTGCCTTTTGGTAACTATTGCGAGGCCTTGTTTTTCCTTCTTTCTCCTGGTTATACTGCAAGTGAAATGCATAAAGTCATCTTTTGCATGAGAAATATAAGAAGTGAAGCACACATCCAACCATCCTGTGTTTAAGCCTAACTAATAGAACCATCAAAGCTTCAACGAGCAGAACCATTTTCTAGCCATAAATCAAAAACATCTTGCCAATCAGGGCCCTTTCAGGTTGAAACCCTCACACTGAGTGCCATGAAAGAATTCTGGGGGCAGGGGATAAGGGAAAAAAGTAAACACCAAGCAACGCAAAAAGCTTACTCAGAAATGTGAGCTAGTTTCCATTTGGAATCTACTCTCTCCTTATCATAAAACACAATGGTAGCTGAGCATGGTGGTGATGCCTGTAATCCCAGTATTTGGGAGGCTGAGATAGGAGAATCACAGGTTCAAGACAAGCCTTAGCAACTTAGTGAGACTTTCGGCAACCTAGTGAGACTGTTTGAAAACAAACAAAAATTTTAAAAAGGGTTGGGGTGTAGCTCAGATGTAGAGTGCCTTTGTTTGTCAACCCCCATTACCACAAAACAAAAACCTACAATGATAAGAGAAGAAAGAGGAAACAAGGCCACCCATTTTTGTGAAGATGGTTTCTATATCACCGGCTCTACTCCTGTGGTATATGTGGATCATCACAGAATTTATGCATCCAATAAATATTCACTGCCATCAAAATTGACAAATATATGAAAATTATATGTTTTTTAATTGCTAAGAATTTTTATAGGTGGGAGGTTTTGTCAATTTATCATGTACTGTCATAAAAAGTCTTCTTTGGGGTCGCATTGGATGGAGTCAATGACACTGGTTTATATTTTCTTTAAACACCTTTGCAGTATAAAAACAAAACTTCTAGCCAGATGTGGCGGATCACGCCTGTAATCCCAGCTATTCAGGAGGTTGAAGCAGGAAGATCACAAATTCAAGGCTGGCCTCACCAACTTCGTGAGACTCTGCCTCAAAATAAAAATAAATAAACAGGGCTGGGGTTTAGCTCAGTGGTAGAGCCTTCCTGGTTTCAATCCCCAGTACTGACACCAAAACAAACAACAAAAACACTTCTGATAAATTCTAACTTACAGACATTGTCTCAAACTTCCCTTTTGTTAAAAAATACATATTCCTAATATATATATATCAAGAATAGCCAATTTTTTAACAACAACCAAAAATTCATCAAGTTTAACCCAGAAGAGCAGACTCTAAAAAAGAGCGCCATGGTTGTGCAGTTGAAGGGTGCTGACATCTGCTACCCATGGAGTCAAAACACAAGCTCTTCAGGGACCCACAGCGTGTGTGTTGCTCTCCCACCACAGTCAGTATAAAGTGATTACATCCTTAGCCTTTTCTTTTGCCATAACAGAAATAAAGCCATTCACTAAAGGAGTCACAAAAAAATGACTATGAGGGGTGCGCTGGCTGTCAGCACATACCAGACTTGCTAATGGTCTTTCAGAAAGCTCTAGTTTAGACTAAGGCTATGGTAACCCCCCCCCCTTTCAAAAGCACCAGACTGGACCCTCTGGCTTAGAGACAATGCCCAACACTTTGACAGTTCAAATGACTGAAAACCCTAAATAAGGGGCTGGGGATGTAGCTCCGTGGTAGAGCACTTGCCTAGCACATAGCACACGCAAGGCCCTGGGTTCCATCCCCAGCACTGCAAAAAACAAGCAAATAAAACAAAAGAAACAAAACTAAGTAAACCTCACTGCTGATGAGCGACAAGTTTACGGGTTACAATTTTAGAAAGTCCCCAAGAGCTTTAACAGATGCCAACCTGAACATCTTAGAACAGGCGGATATTTTAGTTGGGACCTTGAAAGTCCTCAATCAAGGAAATACTTAAAATAGTATTTTGTAAAAAAGCCAAAGAAGTGACCACGGGCGTTCTGTCTGTTGCCCAAAGTTTTGGACACAGTTCAACCACATGGCTCTCCCGCACCTTGAACCAGGTTCACAGCAATATTTATAGCTGAAATGAAAGGCCACAAAGAGATGCATACACGGATGTAAGGTATTGGTCTCACACCACCGTGGTAACATTACAACATTCTTTGCACAGATATTTTTCAATTCCAAATCTACCCAAGTGTAAAAACTGAGCACTTCTGATGGCTTTACAAGATAACTCACTTCACAGACACATTTCGCCACAGCTACTTCAAGCTAGCAAAGAGCCCCTGTTCCAGAAAACACAATTCCAGCTCTTTCTGTGAACACATCTAGTCTGGAGTAAATGAACAAGACCAACATATTTGTTTGCAACAGACTCTAAGAGCTCCTGTGCTCTGATATCATTACTGTCGCTTTGATTTTTCTTTACACATTATGTATTTTTAAGTAACATCATAATCAAAAGCTTGCAGCTTTTGACAGTGTGGGAAAGATTTCTCAGTGTAAGCCTTTTCATGAATATTCATGCATCAGGTATAGATCCCTGACTCTTACCTACTAGTTTTGCAGAAGCATCAAACCAATGATTGACTAAAATTTACACCTTGGGTAAAAAGTACAAAGCCCAGTAAGGCAGAAAGCATAATTTCTTTAAAAGTTTTCTTCTTCCCTCCCTCCCTCTCTCCCTTGCTTCTTTCCTTTCCTCCCTCCCTCCTCTTTTGTACTGGAGGTTGAACCCAGAGACATTCTACCTCTGTGCTACACTCCTAGCCCTACTATATTTTTTATTTTGAAACAGGGTCTTGCTAAGTTGCTGAGGCTAGGCTCAAACCTACGCTCTTCCTGTCTCAGCCTCCCAAGTACTGGGATTATAGGCATGGGCCATAATGCTCAGCTTAAATATTTTTTTAATAAGAAAGTAAATTGAATCTTCAGGCATAAAGTTGATAGCATAAGGTGATATAACCTTCCCCCTGGCAGAATGAAATTTTTTAAAAAAGCATAAAACTAAAATAAATTAAAAGAAAAACATTAAGGTAAACATCCAGATATTTAACAAGGAATACAGTTAAGTTCTCAACCCAACCCTCTTTTTAAAACTCTAGCTAGCACTCACAACAGAAGTTTATTATTAATGAAAACCAGCACAGAACAGATTCTCCTTTGGCAGGAGAAAGCTATTTTTCACTTCCCTTGGTGACTATCTTTAGTACTTTACACTCTTGGATACCAGGAATGCACATATGGATTTACTGTGAGGCGACACGCAATTATCTCATGTCAGTTGGGGGGTGGGAGGCCTATGAAATCAATGCAAATGAGGTCGTAAGGCATGTCGGCCATCAATATAGCCATTGAGGACTGGTGACAAAGGCCTTGTGGTCCTTGAAACTTTCATGGCCTGGGCATTCCTGATGAGAGCCAGTGGGCTATTTACATCTCGGTATAGAAAGGAATCGATAGAAAGCTGAAAATTGCCGACCTCATGGCGGCTGAAGTAGGCACAGTGGGAATGATCTGAAATGAACTGCTCTGCTACAGAGGCAAATGCAGAAGAGGAAGAGGGAATAGTTTGGATGGGGGCGTTCAAGCTGAGTCTTCATAAAAACACAGGCGATGCTAAAGTCAGGTAAGAGCCGCAAGAGTCATACACATTAGGTTTACAGTCAAGTTCAAGTAAACGTCAATGGCAACGGTGGTGGGCTAAAGCTCTGAACGGCACGACTATATGAGTGTGGGTATCTGTAGAAAGTCAGCCAGCAACGTGCACAGGGTAAATAATACCGCCTCGGAAAATTCTAAATGAATGCATAGCCTAACATCACCTACGCCTCTCAGCTCAAAGGGAGGTCACCCCTAGAGTTTGTGGGAGGTGGCACCCTGAGTAGAGGGAGCATATGCTATTCCTGGCCCTTTGTCCAACTAGAACAGGCTGAGTTTATTTTCAAGCTATCCATAAAGAGATGCTTTGGTAAGAAGTTAATAATATAAATGTGCACATGGCAGCTGGAATCGGCAGGCACCTGGGGGTGGATGTGGTTTCAACCTCTGCTCTAAAGGGTGAGCTCCGCCAGGGCAGAGCCTGTCTCTCTTTCTTCTTTGAACCTGAGCACCTAGCACTATGCCCACTATATAGCAAAGGTTCCATAACTGTCCCCCAAGTGAACAAACACATAAATGCTAGGTGATGGTTCTGATTGACCCACTGGATGGATCCAAAAATCCAATACTTTTTTTTTTTGGTACTGGGGATTGAACCCAGGGGCATTCTACCTCTGAGCTTCACTCCCAGCCCTTTTTTATTTTGAAACAGGTGAACCTGCAATCCTCCTGTCTCAGCCTCCCAAGTGCTGGGATTATAGGCGTGTACCACCATGCCCAGCTAAACCAATACTTAATAAGGCTTTCTTAGCTTGAACAAAATGCCTACAGTAGTGGACATATATTAACTTTTTCCTAAGTGAGATAAGCCTGTCTCCTTGAGGTCTAAGTGTATGAAGTTTTATTATAGTCCTGTTTCCTTGTATAGACAGTCTTCTAACCTCTCCCCTAACTCAGATGCTATTAAGTCAGGGATGTGTACAGTGGGTCTGATACTAAAGGGCCCACTATGGACAAACAGGTCTTTGTTTTCTAGTGGGCTGGAGTTGCATTTGAATCACATCCGCCCTGAGTTACTGTATTTATTCTTCATGATTCTTTAGGTTCATGATGTAAATTTATATTATTTTAGTCTTTAGGACTTAGAACAATAGACCCAAAAAGGCACATTGAAAACCATGTACACTGATCTTTTGATTACCTCATAGTCCCAGGACACAGGGCTGGCTAGCCTATGACACATTTATTATTATAAATGGTAATGTCTCAGTTTCTTTCGCACAAAAGCAAATCAGGCAGGGCTTTCAAACTCATAATCCTTTAGCTGCAATTGATATCTCATGCTTGTTTCAGGAAATCAGGGACAAGAAGGTAGTGGGTTCTATTTACTTCTGAAAAGCCACCATTTGTAGCTTAGATGCAAAGAAATGTAAAGACTCAATCTGTAGATGCAAGGCCTAAAACATGCTCTTAAGGCAGCCAGGAAAGATGAATGCTCAATTACAACTTTGTTTATTAAACATTTCAATGTGAGCTGGATACTGGGCTAGATGTTCACTAGAGAGACAAAGAACACAGCATGCCTGTCTTGCTCAGAGAGCTTGCTATTTCCAAGAAGGTCAAAGTATGTACAGTTACTTCTGATACTCTAAGGATAACTGTTTAGGGTTGATGGATAACTCTAGCTTAACAAAAGGACAGAATAGGAAGCAATAAATAAACTCCAGGAGGCTGAAGAAAGTTTTATAGAGGAAGTGAGAGTTAGGCTTCACCTTGCAGGATGCACAGATTTTCACCAGGAAATTTTGGAAGACACATTTTAGGTAGAGGAAATCGTAGGAGTGAAAGCACAGAAGTGTGAACGCACAAAGTTCGCTCAGGAATGTATGCAGGGACAAAATGTGGCTGGAAGAGAGGGTGCTGGATGTGGGGATGAAAGATGAGATCAGAGAAAATGATTAGAGCCAGATCACACAGGGACGTGAGTATGCCAAGAAATTTGGAATTTATCTTATAGAAATGGAAAACCACCAGCCTTTTTAAAAAACACATGATTACAAGAAGAGCGGTATGCTTTAGAAAGACGACTGGCTCTATGGGGCATGGACAAGAGGCTGAAGACACAGAGGTAGAGTTGCTTCATAATTTTAAGGAAGCAATAACTCAGCAAATAAAACAAAACAACTACATGAAAAATGACAACTCCCTCCATTCTATCTCTGTACAGTTTGACAATGGCACCATGAGATATCTATTGGAAATTCTAGAAAATTAAATTCTATTTAATTAAATAATAAGATTCTATTTTAATTCCCACAAAGCTTGTGAAACTCCTAGTTTAAAAAACACTGTTTTGGTCACATTCAAACAGCATGAATAATAAAACACATATGAATCAAAAAGGAAGAAGTCAAATTATTTCTTTTTGCAGATGACATGATCTCATGTGTAGAAAATCCCAAGATTATACACACATGCACACACTGTTAGAGCTAATAAATTCAGCAGTTACAGGACACAAAACCTACACAATGAAAATCAGTTGCATTGCTATATATGAGGAATGAACAATCAAAAAGGGAAATTAAGAAAACAGTTCCATTTACAATAACATAAAAAAGAATAAAAAGCTCAAGAATAAACCAAGGAGGCAAAAATTATACACTCGAAACTGAAAAACATTACTGAAAGAAATTAAAAAAAAACACAAATGAAAAGATATCCCATGTTCATGGATTAAAGAATTTCATATGGTTCAGATAACAATACTAGCCAAATCTATGGACAGATTCAATGAATTTCTATCAAAATCTCAATGGCAATTTTTGCAAAACTAGAAAAACCCACCCTAAAGTTCATATGGAATCGCAAGGGACCCCAAATAGCTAAAATAATCTTTAAAAAAATAAATTAAAATTGGAGGTCTCATTTCAAAACTTACTACCAAGCTACAGTAATCAAAATAGTATGGTACTAGCAAAAGGACAGAAATCTTGACAAATAGAATAAAATAGATTGCCCAGAAATAAACTCTCACATATACAATTAATTAATTTTCAAAAATGTGCCAAAACCATTAAATGGGGAAAGGATGGGCTTTTCCAGAAAAGATTCTGTAAAAACTAGATAAGCAAAAGCAGAAGAATGAGATTGGAGCCATATATTACATCATATACAAACATTAATTCAGGATAGGTCAAAGAACTAAACTTAAGGAAAAATGATATTGGATTTCAAAGTTAAAAACTTTTGTGTATAAAAGACACTATTAAGCCGGGCGTGGTGGCACACGCTTGTAATCCCAGTACTTGGGAGGCAGAGACCTGAGGATCCGGGTTCGCAGCCAGCCTCAGCTACTTAGTGAGGTCCTCCGCAACTTCGCGAGACCCGGTTTCAAAATAAAGTATAAAAAGTAGGGCCGGGGGTATAGCTCGGAGGTAAAACACCCCTGGGTTCAATCCCTGGTACCACACACACACAAAAAAAGACACTATTAAAACCAGGTGTGGTGGTGCATTCTTGTAATCCCAGTACTTGGGAGGCTAAGATAGGAGGATTGCAGGTTTGTGGCCAACCCCAGCAACTTAGTGAGACCCTGTTTAAAAAAAAAAATAGGGCTGGAGGTAGAGTAGAATGCCCTTGGGTTTAATCTCCAGTACCATTAAAAAAAAAAAGACACCATTGAGAGGGTGAAAAGGAAACCCACAGTATAGGAGAAGATATTTATGAATCATATGTCTCATAACGGATTAATATCTAGAATATATAAAGAACTCCTACAACCCAACAACAATAACGAAATAAAAAACAAAATTCAAGAATGGGCAAAAGACTTGAGTAGGCATTTATCCAAAGACATAAAAATGGCCAATAAACACATGAAAAGATGCTTAACATCATTAGTAATTAGGGAAATGCAAATCAAAACCACAAATGAGACAGCACTTCACAACCATTAAGATGACTATTATAAAAAAATAAAAGGGGGAAATAAAAGTATTGGTGAGGAAGTAGAGAATTTAGAATCTTTGTGCACTGCTGGCAGGAATGTAAAATGGTGCAGCTACTATAAAAATTGTACAGTTGTTCCTTGAAATGCTAAAAACAGAAGTATCATGTGATTAGCCCTAGGTTTAAGCCAAAAGAAAGCAGGGACTCAATGAGATATTCGTACACTGATGTTCATAGCAGCATTGTTCAAAATAACTAAAGGTGGAAACAACCCACATGTCCATCAAGAGACGAATGGATAAGCAGAATGTGGTATCCACATATGGACAAATGTTATGGGAGCCACTGTTTAGTGGGTACAGAGTTTCTGTGTGGAATGATGGAAAACCGGAAGTGGATTATGGTGCTGGTTGCTCAGTAATGAGAATACAGTTAGTGAAACAGAACTGAACAATAAAGATGGTTAATGTGGTAAACTTTTTGTTACGTATACTTTACCACAAAAACCCCAGCATGAATAGCATGATTCTAACTGTAGATGAGTCTTTACCATTCTCAGGTAAAGAAACCGAAAAGAGGAGATGCCTCTCTCCTGACTCAGGTGAGGGTAGGGAGCATAGAACGAGCCCAAAGGCTGAAACAGATCGGCTGTCCCTGTCCAACAAAGGTGGCCGAGGTGCTCAGAGATGTAAACTCACATTGCAGGTGGATGAGCCATCAAATGTCGGGTAGGAACCGTCTGGCCAGTCCGCGGGGTCCAAGGCGGCTGACTGCCGGTGCTGGGCCTCGTATTCCTTGAGCTGCAGCAGAAAGAAATAGAAGATTGGAATGGAGGGGACGGCCAAATGCTGTCTATCGAGCAGCAGAAGGATCACTGTGGGGAAGTCCTTCGTGCCAACTGTGGTGACTAAGGGCCAGTCAAAGAGAAGTCTACAGAACCAGAGGAAGAACAATCCCCAGCCCTGCGGTTCTCATCTAAATCACACTAGTAGACACAACGCACCCTTTGTATCCTGGGTTCTACCAAGAACCTCGATTTTTTTCCCCTCCAACATCAAAACTCAACTTTCCTCAGTGCAATTATAAGTTTGAAAACAGAAATTGTGGTTTGGCCTCCGAATCACCTCCCAGCATGTGTAAGTCAAAAGCACACACACCCTTTTCAGGAGGAGACAGTGGGGGAGGCTACAGACGTCCAGTATCACAGAGCGGAAAGCTGACACTAACTTCAAACCCACTCACTTTTCTCCTTCAAGACTGCTTCAAGTTACTAGTTCTGTGTTACCACCTAAGAAGTGCCATCAGGTTGGGGACCCTTGAGGATGGGGAAGAAAAATAACTGGAGTATCTTCAGAGATATTTAAAGCTGAGGTTTAGAAATGAAGTTTCTGGTTTTTGAGAAACCAGAAAGGGAAGTGAACTGCTATAGAAAAGTGAGCAAACTTCGCTTTGCAAAATGACATGAAGGATCTTTCAGAATGGCATGTGTGGGATGTTCTAGGTGCGTTTTTATAAAACACGGAGAAATCGAACGCTGCTACTTATTACAATTAAGTTGTCGCTGCATTCAAGTCCTATTATAAAGCAGTTTTTAAATTTGAATTAAAGACATGGATCAAGTCATGTTCCAAGAACCAAGCAAGTTAAGACAGAAATAGCCTGATTTGACACCCACCCATTTGATAGTGTCAGGGGAGTCCTCAGTCAGTAGAGCTGTGGGATGTGGCAAAACCACCACATGGATGCTATCCCTCCAGGAGAAGGCAGTTTTTCCAAGTGTTATTTCTACCTAAGACATTCCTTCCTGCCTATCTCTGTGGGAAGAGGTAGGCAGCATCAATTATTGGGAAGAGCTTGGGTACAAGTACCAAATACTAGCTGGGAGTCTGGGGTGAATGGCTTCGCCCCTCCGTGTTTCAGTTCCTCCACCCAGAAAACAGGGAAGAGGATAAATATAGCTCATAGACTTACTACCAGAATGAAGTAAAATAATGCAGCAAAGCTCCAAACACACTGATGTATGCACCAGTGTTATTAGTATAGTACTATTATCACCCTTGTGATTTTAGGTAAAAGAAAGCTCGACATTGCATTAACTCCATGTATTCAAACTGTTTGCTATTAGGGACACTAATCATTTTAATCTTTCTCATACATTAGGGACACTTATATTGTTCTATAGTCTTTGTAGTATATTTATATTACATATTAGAATGTTCTTTCCATCTGGATATATGGTTTCTGAAATGCTATATTCTCCTGTATAATGGGGAATAGCTTCCAGTTGCAAATGGATTATGGTATTATCAGGTTTTCTTCAGGTCTCTACTCCATTTGTGTGTGTGTGTGTGTGTGTGTGTGTGTGTGTGTGTGTGTGTGTATGTATGTATGTGTTACTGGGGATTGAACCCAGGGGCACTGTACCTCTGAGCAACACCCCAGCCCTATTTTATTTTGAAACAGTTGTCTCACTAAGTTGCCAAGGCTGACCTCTAACCTGCGATCCTCCTGTCTCAGCCTCCCCAGCACTGGGGTTATAGGCGTGCGCCACCACGCCTAACCTATTCCCATTTCTATACTCCACCTTAGCCTCAGTTTACTAGGAGCCACTAAATCAGTTTCATCTGTAATGAAAAAAGGCGCAGATTCCTAGCTAGTCAATCATAAATAGAGTTAAAATTTTCAATTTCCTAGGGAATTTATTTTGTACTTTTACACAACTGTGGCCTTGTGAAGCCACATACATACTTATCAGATAGATAAGTGTGCAATACTTAGTAATTAGATCACACTATGTGAGTGGTACTCAGTATTAACATTTATATTTTTAAGAAAATAAGATCATTATGTTATAGTCATAGATCATTCTCACTTTCCTTCAGACAGAGCTTCCAGTTAAAATTTCAAAGAATGTATTTTTCTACAACACAGCTCATCATGCCAAAACAATTACTGTTATTCCATTTTATCCAAGGCTTTAAATGTGAGTTTATTCCCTACTCTCCTGTCCTCATACCTACACACCTACACACACACACGAATTACCCAGGTAAACGCAAAACCTATAGCTTCCCAACATCTCACTGGGTTTTCTCAACCTTGCAGAATCAGCGCAAGATCTGAATACCCTGGGCTTACTTGCCAAGAACTATGCATGCCCTTAAGGTTAGTACCTGGAAATTGTTACTTAGAAACTGCTGATTATCTAGATCCCCCTTGACAATTTTTTTTACTAGTGAACTTGACTTCCTTAAAGGATATATAGTACGTATCTGTCACAAAACTATTACGAAATGTTTGAGATGCTATTAGATCGGATGGAACTGTTTAGTTAATAAAATGTAAAAATCATAAATTAAGTTGGCTATCTTTATAAGGTATGCAGTCAAAAAGGCAGTGCAATGAGAGTGTTTTGTGAACTTCATTCTCTTCAAATACTTTTGGGGCTTCACATATTATTAATTGCTTGAAACCTTTTTCACTTTGATGTTCATTTATATTGGATAACTGGGTTTTCAGGGGTGTGAGTCATGGTTGTATAAGTTACAGTGGGAAAATATCCGTCCATGAGATCAAACTCATACAGATAAAGCGTAATGGACCTAACTGACCCAATTTAAACACAGGCAAAATTCTCCCCAACACAATGACACCCAACTCCAAGTGGTATACAGACAGCTGATGCTGGTCAAGGAATTATCAACCAAGATTCAAATCTAGACCTTCTACCCATGAGGCTTTGCATTTTTGATTGACAGTGGAAGGCACAGCCCACCTGATGTCCTAGAGGAACTGCATACCCTGTCACAGTCTGCGGAGTTGCAGCCATTCTCATCACGGTCATTATAGGAGGTCTGTCAACATTTCTTTTATACAGCGATCAAGTAAATTTAGATCCTTGCACTGATCACACATTGAAGGAAGCAGATCTTCTCTGCAGACTGTTTTCTGTTCTAGATCACATATTTCTTGAAATATTTTGTCTCTGGCTAAAAAGAATCCCATTTAGGCCCTAGTAATGGGGGATATATATTGCCCTGAGAAGAACAATCAAATAAACATCCCTGCTACTTCATCCGTCCCAGGGCGCCCAGCCTTGTGTGCAGAGTCTACTGACCTGTGAGAACGTCACCGCTGTTTTCTCCTGACTGTCTTGCATTTCCGGATTGCCTTATAGACCCTGTTCTTGATGTCTCAATGAGCTCTGTGGCTGCATTTGAAACTCGGCCAAGGTCACCAACCTGGCAGCAGCCAGGCGCAAGGCTGACCCTTCATGTAGCCCTGTATACAGTTGGGCCCCTTCCTCGCCGTGTTGAACTCTGATTTCCCTTCCATGTAAACAATGGCTGGCCGTTAAAATGCGGAGCTCAGAAGCTTCAAACAGTGTCTGTCTCCACTTCTTCCCCAGGTGTGAAAGTATTCTTTCATTTATTTTTTTTTAAATATAGAGATGTGCTGTACATACTGGGCTATTTTAAGGCCACTTTTTAATATTTTCTTTCATTCTCAGAAAACTGGATTAGGCACATCACTGCAAGCCCCTCCTCAGACACAGGTGCTGTGTGAGGTGACTGTGGACTTCTGCATCTAGATCTTCAGTTTTGCTATTGGAAAGCAGTATCACCTCCCAGGAGGTAAGCAAACCTCATACTCATCACGGTGAACCTAAATTCAGTCCACTCTTCTCATATGCATTTTCTAGGAATTCAGTTGGATTCTTCCCAAATGCTATGGCATGCCCAAGGAATGGAACTGGACACAAAATATATAGGGGACTTTCATGCCTGGGTCGGCAGCTGTGCCAGATGGTCAAGGGCGTGGGAAGCAGATAGACCAGGTTGAGGTTAAAGGTGCGAGCCATCAGCAATACAGACAGGTGTTGTCACCTGTCCCCGGCTCCGTCACTTGCTGCAGAGCCACCCTGCCTATCTGTAGTAGGCCCAGCAACATCATCCCGGACACTGAGCCACTTCAGGCTGCTGGAGACTCTGGGGGCTAAGACTACTGCTGCTTGCCCAAATCTGCAGATGAAGAAGCCAGCAGATGGGTGTCCCAAGGCAGTCCTGTCCCTCGGGTCTCCTACTCAACCCAGCCCACCCTGCACTCACATAACTGCTTTTCCTTGCAGCACTATTTCAGCAACAAAAGTTTCAGCAACAAATTACTTTAAAAAAATTATTGAGGCCGGGCGTGGTGGTGCACGCTTGTAATCCCAGTACTTTGGGAGGCGGAGACCGGAGGATCCGGGTTCGCAGCCAACCTCAGTGCGCACGCGCGATCGATCGATCGATCGATCGATCTATCTCTCTCTCTCCTCTCTCTCTCTTTCCCTCTCTCTCTCTCCCTCCCCCACCCTACCTAGTGAGGCCCTCCACAACTTCGTGAGACCTGGTTTCAAAAATAAAGCATAAAAAAAATAGGACCGGGGGTGTAGCACGGAGGTAGAACGCCCCTGCGTTCAATCCCTGGTACCGCAAAAAAAAAAAAAAAAATTATTGAGGCTTCGAGTCAGGTATCCTAAACTAAACTAAGTATGCTTATCACCATTTCAAGGTTTTAGACCCTTAAGATTCCATGTGATGGCTCTTTTGATTTGAATGTCCCCTCCAAAATTCATGTTGAAATTTGACTGCCATTGTGGCAGTGTTAGGAGATGGGATTTGGATTTGGGGAGGTAGGGCCATGGGTGGGATTAATAAAAGGGTGAGTCTGGCCTCCTTTCCCTTCTTGGCCCTTCTGCCTTCAGTCATGTGAGCATCCTGGCTTCCTCCTCTCCAGAGGATACCACGTGCAAGGTGCCATCTTGGATGAAGAGTGTGGCTTCCTCTGACACCAAACCTATGGGAACCTTGACCTTGGATTTCCCAGCCTCTAGAACTGTGAGACAGTAAATTTCAGATCTTTATAAATGACTCAGTCTTTGGTATTCTGTTATAGCAGCACAAAACGGACTCAGACAAAGGTAAAGTCATAGCTCATTCAATGGTTCCATAGTGGTTTGAAGGTTTTCATTAATTTCTAACCCTGTCTATTTATGACTAGTCTGCACAGTATGGAACCAACTGTTCAACGTGAAAATCAAGAATCCATTGGTCAACAACAAACAGGAAATATCTTAATACATTTTTTCCTCACTATCATAAATACAACTCCAGTATCCTAAAGGTTAATTGACTTGTAACTTAACTTGGTGGGGGAAGACATAATAAACTGCAACTAATACTCACTTAGATATGAAAGAAAGCAAAATTTTAAGGCATACCTGAAGCTTTACCTTGAAATCTTAGAACTGATGCTATATTTATATTTAATTTTCATTTAACAATTGATTTTTTTCTTACCATGGATTACATTCTTATCAATCTTTTACAATGACATTCAGAGGGGCATTTTCTTCATTAAAGTGCTCCATGGATCAAAAATACCTTCCATTCCTCCATTCACATATACATTGACCATGAAAGCTGGTATCAAGGTGGAATGTTTGTATCAAGTAAATAAAATGGAATAAATATTTTATCTCACAATGTGAGTACCTGATAACCACCAAAAAAATCAACAAAATACTACTTTAGGGGGTAAGGGTGTAGCTCAATAGTAGTATGCTTGCCTAGCATGCACAAAGCCCCGGGTCCAAACTCCAGCACTGCTGCAAAATTACTTTAGATATTATATTTCTATACCCATTGAGGCTCCCAAATGCTTGCATTTATTTATTTATTTATTTATTTATTTATTTATTTATTTATTCATTTATTTATTTTGGTAGTGGAGGTTGAACCCAGAGGCATTCTACCTCTGAGCTACATCCCAGCCCTATTTTATCTATCATCTATCTATCTATCTATCTATCTATCATCTATCGTGCTGGAGATTGAACCCAGGGGCATTCTACCTCTGAACTATATCCCCAGCTGTATTTTTAACTTTTTAATTTTACTTGGAAACAGGGTCTTGCTAAATTGCTGGGAGCCTCACTAAGTTGCTGAGGCTGTCCTCGAACCTGCAATTCTCCTGTTTCAGCCTCCCAAGTACTGGGATTACAGGTGTGTACCACTAACACCCAGGTTATTTGTTACTTTGAAATAAGGTCTCCCTAAGTTGCTGAAACTGGCCTCACAACTTCAATCCTCCAGTATCAGCCCAAGTACTGAGAATATAGGTGCGCACCACCACGCTCAGCTGCACACACTTTTAACAGTAAGGAAGCTAAGGACTCACAAATGTAAAGAAAGCATCTGCCGGGCGTGGTGGCGCACGCTTGTAATCCCAGTACTTTGGGAGGTGGAGACCGGAGGATCCGGGTTCGCGGCCAGCCTCAGCTCTTTCTCTCTCTGTCTCTCTCTCTCTCCCACTCTCTCTCTCTCTCTCTCTCTCTTTAGTGAGGCCCTCCGCAACTTTGTGAGACCCGGTTTCAAAATAAAGTATAAAAAAATAGGGCCGGGGGCGTAGCGCAGAGGTAGAACGCCCCTGCGTTCAATCCCCGGTACCGCAAAAAAAAAAAAAAGAAAGCATCTGCACTCTTACCCTCGCAAGCGCCTCTTCAATGGTGATCATCTTTTCTTTGACCATCATCATCAGCTGAATCCGCTCCTCATCGCTCATCGTGATCTCACTGGCCACATAACCAACATCTTCTCCTGGAGATTGAGGACAAAGGACATCAGGAATGAACAAAACAGACTGTCCTATCTCATTTCCATTACATAATCAATCAATCCTGAAAGCCCCTCATCTCGGGCGAGGGAAGGATGTTTCTTAGGGGAGCTGTCTGTGATGTATGTTACTGATGGAGCAATAGGAAGCGAATGAGCAGATCTACCTGGGATCAGGCTCCAAGAACATGAGAAGGTTACAATAGAGGCAAATCTGTCAATATGACCAGAACTTTGAGATGGAGTGTCCCGTCTTGGGAGAAAGGTGACAGGGAATTCCTTGTGATAGAAGAGGCTGAGATCTAACTGAAACACCCAGCTAGATCCAACCAGCACTCCAAGACTTCTCTGGCCTAGACTGTCAGCATCCTTCCATTTGCAGTATGAATGAGAAGAACATACATTTCGGAGGAGTAGGCAAGAACCTTCTGGAACAGGGCTAAACCCTGCAGCCTGCTACTACCCTCCATTCCTGCTAAGCTACTTGTCTGTCGGTCCCCACAGGATAAGTACAGAAAAACAAAATGACAGATATGAAGCACACTGAGCTCAGGAGGAAAGGCACTATAGATGTTTATATCTGGAAGCATATCATCATAAATAGGTCTCCAAACTCTAAGGCAAAGTCAGCTTCCAAAACAATGAAAGGGGAAGACAGAATCCCTAGTAGGTTCCTTAAGCAGACTGCTGTCACCTCTAACATACTGGAGGCAGGATGGTCAGCTGGGCCTTTTGTCACACTTGGGGAAGGACATCAAGCGACAGTGAGCTAAAATGCACACTGGGCAGAAGCCGATGTCCCCCCCTTGTACCTGTCTCTCTCATACTTCACAACCCTAATTTAGTTCTCCATTGGTGTAGAGGGGCAGAGCAAGAGAGTCTAGCCACAGACTCGTAGGAACCCATTGCAGGCAGGGCCTATCTTGGAATTTACATTTCCTGTGTTTCTCTATCTCCTTTCCATCTGTAATCAATCAACAAATCCAGATTCACCCCTTGGACACTTGAGCACTGGTACAGAAGAATGACAGTGAGTGCCAGGGGAGGAGAGACGCTGGGCTGACTCACTTTACTATCTGTGTTGCCTCTGAAAGCAGAGGGGTGCTGGAGTGTTGGTCGGGTTTTTAACAAACCCATGTGAGCTGATAAACTGCTGGCCGCCTCCTTCCTTCACTCCCTCCCTATCTCTTTACTTCCATCCTTCTCAGTAGCTTTCTTTCTCAATAAAATTTCATCAGACCCCAAGGTTTATTTCGAATCACAAATGGTCCTGGGTGTGTACCAAAAAGAAAAGCTGGGGGTGTTTAGGAACAACTCCTTTAAAGTCGGACACTGCAGAAAAGCAGCCACCCTTGACTCCTGCCCAGGAAGCCAGGTATTGGCTGGAGTATGTGAGATCTACATCCACTCTTCTCATGGCTGTGCAGGAGTAATTGGAGACACACTCTGAACAGGGTAGGGCATAGGATTTTGCAAAGGAAAACAAGTAGTGTCATTGGTGAGCAATAAAATGTTTTCATCTATTGATAACCTCATTTGACCAGACAGGAATCTGGAAGTAGATTTGTTCTGGTTTCCTCTGTGAATACTGGGGAAACATAAATTACATAACCAGGCCTCCAAGGGATGACATATTTACTTACTATCTAAACAACAACAAAAGACACAGCCTGGAGGAGGGCAGACGGAGCAGCCCGGGCAAATTCCCATGATGTCACACCATTAGAGAGTCTCCAGGGGCAACAGCCCCATAACCGTCCCTGCCACAGAACAGCGTCAAAGGCTCCGGGTGGGGGTGTGGACAGGAGGGTCCAAAACTAACAAACGCTAAGACTTTCTTGACCCTTTGAGGTTAGATCTTGGTGAGTTTAAGAGCAAGGATGTTTTGGGTTGGTGTGACTAAGGGGACTAAAGATTCAGTTTTTGCTGTCAGCTCCAGGAAAAGAAAGGATTGCTAACTATTCACATTTTGTTTTCTTTGAGTTAAGAAAAAAATATGACTGGGATGAAGTCTTAAAGTAAGGATAGGAATGCCAAAAAAGCTGACCATTTTACAGGCACATGCAATGAGTTAGCCTAACTGGCAACATCCATTCAGATGAGCGCATGGCCTTCTTAATGTTTGGGAACTAAAAGGCCCTACTGTCTGCCGGCAGCATTATAGTACCTTTTGAAGTCTGTCTCATTATTCCTTTTTGGTTCTTTCGGAAGTTCTGCCAGAAATACTTATTTTTCTTCTTCCAGTCTCCTTTTCCTTCAAGAACAAGACAAGAAAAAATGGAAGAAAAGGCACAAGCAGCAAATTCATTGATAACAAAAGTAGCCTCATCCTTATAATTTCAAAGCTTGAAAGAATACTCTGATTTAAAAAAAAAAGACAGTTTTTCTCTTTCAGCTTGTGAGAGACTGGGAAATGGCCTATAAAGTTGTTTAAAAGAAATGCAAATGTCCTAGTAGCCAGAAATGGTGCGGGAGGGTTAAGATGAGAAATAAAGACACATCAAAAGGGCAGGAGAAACATGAATTCTTGTATTCACTTTGATGTCTGTTTAACCAGCCTGCCTCATTCTGCCTTGTTCTGTGGTATATTTTCCCTCTTTGGTCTTAGCCACAATTATTTCCACTATACCGCAAACGAGATACTTTAAGAAGTTAACCTCGTTTGGTTTTTATTCTTGTTGTTGATCTACAGAAGGTTTATTTCTGTTTCTCCAGATTTCATGAAGAGAACAGAGTGGTTGGTGAGCCCTGAGCCACGGGTCCACAGAGCTGGTTCCAGACCTGGGCCAAGCTGACCCGCCCTGTTTCTCTATAGTTTGCAGTTTGCATGGGTCTAGCTCAGGCATGGGGGGGGTATGGTTCCCACCTCTCTGGCATTCAGGCTGCCTGGGGACCTGCCTACAGATTAGCCAGGGCACAGTGACAAAAAAAAAAAAAAAAAAACAGACTGCAATCCTGCTGTGACATCTCCCAATTGGTCCCCCTGGAACCTCCTATTATCCCTAGACTATTTGGGGTGACTTGCAAGCAAAAACAAGTTCCTTGCCATACACAGACAATTTTAATATTTGGTAGAAGTTCTCATCATCAATAATATGGAATATCTTTTAAAAAGCAAAGGGGCCAGGTGTGGTGGCGTACACTCGTAATCCCAGTACTTGGGAGGCTGAGACGGGAGGATCCGGGTTCGTGGCCAGCCTCAGCTACTTAGTGAGGCCCTCCGCAACTTAGTAAGACCCTGCTTCGAAATAAAGAATAAAAAAAAAGAATAAAAAATAGGGCTGGGGGTGTAGCTCAGAGGTAGAATGCTCCTAGGTTCAATTCCCAGTACTGTAAAAAAAATAAATAAATAAAAGAATAAATAAATAAAAAGCAAAGGGGTAGGCAGGGCATGGTAGTACATGCCTATAATCCCAGTACTTGGGAGGATGACATGGGAGGATCACAGGTTTGAGACCAGCCATAGCAACTTAAGACTCTCAGCAACCTAGTGAGACCCTGTTTCTAAATACTTATATACATACATACATACATACATACATACATACATACATACATAAATAGGGCTGGGGGTGTAGTTCAGAGGTAGAATGCCCCTAGGTTCAATTCTTAGAGAAAGAAGAAAGGAAGGAAGGAAGGAAGGAAGGAAGGAAGGAAGGATAAAATGAATTGAGTAAAGCAGTCCTTTATGCTTATAAAATGAGAGAGCAGCCGCAGTGACATCTGCCACCGTGCTGATGTGGCACGCTCGCTGCAGCAGCTTCGTCACCGGTTGGTGCCTGTCTGGTTGCTCTGTGGCCACTGGAAAAAGGGCCCAGCAAAGTGGCGGGTTTCCACAGTCTAGACTGGTGGTGCCAAGCAATGCTGCTCAGAGCAGACGTGTGGGAACCCTGTCCACCGTGCTCCCAGGCTAGCAAGGGTGTCATCTGTCAAAACAGGATGGCCTCACTTAAGTTCTGAAGCCCCCAGAGGCAGGGGACTGAAACCAGAGCCTTTTGGCAGGAGATTTCCTATGTACTCAGAAGGTTTTTTAAATTAATTTATTTATTAATTAATTTCTTCATTAATTTATTTTTGGTACTGGGGTTTGAACCCAGGGGCATTTGACCTCCGAGCTACACCTTGAGCCCTTTCTATTTTTTTGATTTGGAAACAGGGTCTCTTTAAGTCACCGAGTCTTGCTAAGTTGCTGAGGCTATCCTCAAACCTGCAATCCTCCTGTCTCAGCCTCCCAAGTACTGGGATTACAGGCAAGTTTAACGGAGATTGCCTAAAGCAAATGTCAACTATGAAGGGCTAAAGCAGACCACCGACACTTATTCAAGCCCTTGTCTTGGGCAGCGTATGAATAGGATGTATTTCTTTGACTATGAGTTATCTCCCTCCCTTCTTTGTCACGTTTCTGAAATGGAGATACAGACTAAGAAAAGAAATAATAGCTAGGATGTATTCAGCAGTTACAATAGCCAGATACTTTGCTATCTAATGACCTATCTCATTTAAGATTCACTTACATGATAAATAATCATTACCACTTGGGAGATAAGAAAACCAAGGCTGGGGCGGGGGGGTTGACTTGCCCACGATCACACAGATGAGTTGGCAGTGTTACAACTCAGGTGCAGGCAGCCTGGTCTGAGCATTTCTGGTCCTCATGACTATTGCCCACCCACCCTCTTCCCCCTACTAAGCCAAGAATGCATTTGATAATCTAGAATATATAAAAGAAATAATGGCTTAAATGCATACTCTTACATCCAAAATTTTCAAATTGAAGGATTTACCCTAAGGACATTATCAGGGACAGAGACTCAAGGACTTTTATAGAAGCACCATTTGTCAGTGATAGAGGAAAGAATAGAAAGAACCTAAATGTCCAGCAAAGAAGAGATTGGTTAGTTAAATCATAGCACTTCCAATATGATGCAGACTTAAAACGCTTACTGTAAAGAGTATTCATGCATGTGGGAAATGCTCATAACATTCAATTTTTCAAAATTATAAAACCCTATGTAAAATATAATCCTACTCATTATAAAAAATCCTCCTCAAAGGGAAAAGAGAGAGAGTTACATATCAAAATCTTAACAGTGTTTATTTCTGGGTAGAAGGATTCTTCACGGTTTCTATACTGTCACATGTCTATATTTTCTATAAAATATAAAGTGAAAATAATTAGCTAAATCAAGAAAAGTGGTACTGACCTACAGAGCCGTCTTCTGAGTTTGATTTATGAAGTGGGTGCCTAGAAAAGAAAGACAAATCAGATTAGCAGAGAGCATTGCTTTCAGGAGAGAAGTGAAAATCCTCCTAGGGCGTCGGACCCGACACCAGTACTATGTAACAGAGCCGGGGCATTCTCGTGGGACCTTTAGCACCAGCCTCGCCTGCCCATCACCTGGCTTGCTAGAAACGGACCCAGGTGCCATTTGTCAACATTTATTGAAGACTCGCTCCAGAACAAGTCCTTTTTTAAATGAAGAGGACAGACTTCACTAGATGATCACTGAAGTATCTTCCCTTTCTATTAACTACAAGTTAAGTTCCTGCCACTGGCAAGCCTCTGATGTAAGTAGAAAAGAGAAAGCACATAATGATAAAAATATAAACTCAGCCCCACGGGGGCCACCTGGGCCAGCAGGTGGGTCAAGCGATCAGCTGGAGGATGGGGAGGGAGGAGGGTGAGGGATGCAACCCACAGGAGATGGATGCTCAAACGAGGAGGCCGCCGGTGTGGGACTCCTCTGGTTGGTGACTGCCAACTGGCAAGTGCAGTATCCACCTTGCCAGATCTTCCAAGGTTCAGAGACAAGCCAGAAACCTGCATTTTTACATGAGAGCGCCACATTTTTAAGTGATGTTTTTAGAAATGGGTCCAAGTTCATCAACACACGCCTGGATACCAGATTTGGCCCCGTACTTTGCCCCACACCCTCGCTGTCAGTTTGTATTGGCTGATAAGGTAAACCGGGATAACCTGAAAAACATACACAGCCTAAAACCAGCCAATGAAGCACTTCCCTAGAAAATACTTAGACAAATACCAACGTCGAGCAAGAAGGCAGGAGAAGCAAAGAAAATTAAAATCGATTGCCTCAAAAAGGGAGGAGTAGAGATCGGAGCAGAACCTTCCATTTGGTGAGTCCCAAACCCCGAGGGCAAGTTCAGTGTCCTTGGGTTTGAAGACAAGGAAAATCAGGAAGAAAGAACTTGCCTCAGAGAAGTTGGGCGCACAGGGGATTCACATCTGGAATGTTCCACCGCCCTTCAGGGTGGCTGCCTTGATGCTGGTGCCTGAGTCCAGTGAGCAACACCACCCTCCAAGTCTGGACTATCACAAAAATTTGAAAGATGCCTATTGTCAACTAGAGGAGCGTAGGAGCTAAGAAGAGACATGGGAGAAACCCTTGCAGAGGGCAAGAGCCAAGAGCTAGGCTTCAATTCCAGATTTTTTCCTCCTTCCTACTATGCTGCCAACACAGAAACTATGCTGCCAACACAACAAAACATCTACCTTGTTAGCAAACTGTGCCAAAATATAGCTCCTAGAATCTATTCCTCCTGTCCACGCAAAGATGAAAATGCCTAAACATACATCTACTTGAAAGGTTTTTAGGCGTAGCTGTTTCAAATTTTAAATCATTCGGCCAAAATGTATTGAATGATATCACAAGTAAGGGACATGGGTGAATATAAAGAAATGGGACTCACAAGTTAGGGAGGGGGATGGACATGAACAAAGATGTATATGATACATGAAATAGGGGAAACAGGAGGAGGAGGAGGACAGGAAAGGGAAGAGGGAGGAGGAGGAAGATGCCACATGCTCAGAGCTACAGAGAAGCATCGGCCAAACAAAAAGGCAGTGGAGAGTAAACAGCAGGCTGGGTGGCTGGGGATTAAGGCAGGAAATCCTTCAAAGCAAACTAGTGTTTATATAAGGTTTGGATTCTTAAATTTCTTAAAAATCTGTTGCATTTAGAACTCAAAGTCATGGTACTACATATGAGTCTACCTTACTTTACCTGGCCATGGTCTACCAGCAAGTACAAGTGACCACTTAAAGTAGAGGACACCCCCCATCTATTTTTGTACCTACTCTTAGGACGAGGAAAATCCTGACCTAATTGCTAAGGACTGAGTGTATCAAATTCCCCAGCTCTGGATAAAACTAGTTAATTATGGAGTAAGTTAGAAATATGCATGAACTTCTTATTTTTTTGAAACAGTTTCGTGGGAAAATGGTCTACAGAAACAAGTCCTTTGTTGATTTAGAATAATAAACCTTATCAAGCTGCAAGGAATTTTTCCTAGTTGGTTAATGTAAATCCCAATTTTACAGAGAACCGTGGTCTCTAGAGTTGAGGAAGTGACCCACGGACCACACAGGCAACACACTGCAGCCCATGGTCTTTCCACTATATACCGTCCTTTCCTTCTCATGTAGAAAATCATGTTGATTCTATCCTTGAAAAATCCAAATGCTCATTTCTGGTTTTCCAACCCATTTTTTCACTCCTTTTGTCAAATAGAAATGCTCAATACCATACAAATCCTTTAGAACGTACACTAGTAAGTTCTCAGTACTTGCAAATTATCATCATTTTTTACTCCCTAAAATGCTGACTTGCCATGTTTTCATTATTTCTATTTACTTTCTTCAAATGATCACATATTTTGAGTAATTTTATCCTCAGGTTTGGCCGTCTGCATCACTTGCATTTCCCTAGACTGCCAGTAGATGGCACTGTAGTCTCTTTATTCGTCTTGCAGTAGTGAGCGGAATTTTGTTTTTAAAATTTCACATAAGGGACTCCAACGACAATGGAGAACCCTCAGTGGTGCAAGGGAAGGGGTACAAGGGAAGGGTAAGGGTAAGAAAGTAGTGAATCCATGGAATTACTGTCATAAACAAGGTGTATATATGAGATTATGCCAACATCATTCTCAGTGCTACATGTGGGGGGGAGGCGGGGGGGAGGTGGGGGGGAGGGACACCAA